>CABFOQ010027476.1:25033-37538 GCA_900660455.1 Gephyroberyx darwinii | reverse complement strand
GTGCTGCTGTATTAGGGATTTGATGCAATGATCAATAAATTACAAAATCAGTTCAGTGACAATCCAGTTCCTGCCATTATTTGTTGTCCTGGTAGATGTAACATGCAAGTCCTATGGAGTGCAAAGTGTAAAAAACTGGAATGAGGTTTTGGAACATGTAATCAAATTCTCAGACAAATCTGACTGCAGTTAACTTGAAATTGTACAGGAAAACCTATCTGTAAGGTCAGCCTGCAATAGAAAATAATGTCAGTTGGTTTAGGATCTCACTGGGTGGGACTCTTTTCATAGGAAAACACACCGCCTGCTTTGTCTGCTAGGGGACAAATAAACCTTGAATAACAAGGGCACTTTTTGTTGTACATTTATCATATTTTATGACCGATCCATCCCACCAGCAGACCCACTTTGAAGGAAAACCAATCCTCAGCCGCTGTCTTTTTTATACTTTGTTACTTTAATACTTTGTTTGCTGAGTATACTGAATGTGCCTCAGTATGCACGCTGTCATGATTTGCAATGAATATGTCCTTGTGTAGCAGTAAAGAAGTCGAGTGTCCTTTCTATCAGGCTATCAGTAGTCTGATAGAAACAGTAGCATTCAAACTTGTTTCTTGTTTACTGTATAGGGATGTGTGCCTCTCTCTTGCTTTGTTCTGCTGCATAACTGCAATTTCCCCTTGGGGACAATAAAGAGCCATCTATCTATCTATCTATCTATCTATCTATCTATCTATCTATCTATTTATCCCATCAATGTAGTGGCAAAAAAATGTGGGTAAAGGTAAAAACCCCTTTAATTTCGTTTTTTCTCCTTAACAGACAGTTTGATATCATACTTATCACAAATATCATAATCAGGCTAGCAGCCCAGATTATGCCTCTGTCTCAGTTTTTCAGTCGATTTGATAGAATTCGAGGTTAGGTGACTGGAAGTGCGCTAACCAATCTCGCCACCTGAGGACAACCTCGTCCATGTCCTGTAGTCTATGCAGCACAGCAACGCAATCAGCTTGCTACTGCCAACTGCGCATTCGCGGACTCTTCCTATAATCGTAACTAGTAAATATGTTTATTGGGCTCGTTACTCAAAAAAAAAAGTCATTACTCCTTGGTAATTCCAGTTAGCAGTTTCTACTATACACGTTCCCATTACTCCCCAAAATTGGCAATAGCGTCCCCCCTTAGGTTAAATTATTGGGATAATTAATTTGCCTCTCCTGTGAATGAACAGAGAAGCCAAATATGTGTGATGGTTTGATCAGGCTTTGGAAATCAGGTCAACATCATACCCTTAGGAAAATAACTACAGTAATCGTGTCATAAATATCAGAGGAATATCGCAGCAAATCTATAAAGTATATGGATATATATGATATTCTATCGGAAGTACTATAGCAATATTATAGCGATATAATCGTAAAAAACATGCCATGAAGTGCGGTTTTGTGTTTTAGAGTGTTTCGTGCATAATGTTTTTTGTCAAACAAAAAATGTGAAAGGTGAGTTACGCGTCACAACCCACATAATGGTGTATTTAATGACAAATCAGAGTTTAGTTGTATTTATAACTTCACCCAGATATCCATGATAACCATCTGAATTAACTAGTTTACGGGAGCCCTCTGAACGCGGCACGGGTTGCAGTTACGTTGGTAAGTGGGATTCAGTGCAGCTGTCACATTTGTGTGTGGGCTTCCAGTAAACGGTACATACTCTTACTTTTATAAGGTAAGAACTACTGTGCTTTTGTGATTGCTATTATTTAGTCAAACATATCCCAGATAACTCCGCTAATATACCACAGGTTGAAACAAATCATCACCATATGGTTAGCTGGCTAGCTAAGAAGCTAGCAAGGGTAAATTGACGCTAGCATAAGTAGCATGGAGTGTGGAACCCACATTACAGCTGATTGCCGACTGTACCCAGCTAATACCCTGCCCGCTAACATTAGCTTGATTAGTGCAGGGGCTCATAGACTGTTTCATGTCAAGTACTCCCAGATAGATATGCTTTATATCACATACCCCATTTGATTTGAGAGTTTGTCCCAGGGATCCTAATCTGAGGGGTTTTGTTGACTGTCCGTAAATTACTGTAGGTGGGCGATAACAGAGTGACCATTGATCAGAATAAGTTAACAATTCTTTTACATTCTTTCATTGCGCTAACATCTGGAGACTGAAACCACACAGAAATGTAATTAGTCCTCATTTGCCGGAGAGACTCCTTGGAATCTCCTTATAGGAATCCCTGGACCCAAGACTGGTTTAGTCAACATCCTGGTGTTAAGAGAAGTTACATACTGATCTGTTTAGCTAAGTTGCTGCTTAAGTTGCCTAAACGAATGTCTGTAAGTTAGGATACTGGTGTTGCTAGCCAGCCTGGCTTGCCGACTAACCGCAGACTACAGCAGACTATTTATATCAGTTGCTAGTAAGCATTCCATCCTCCTCGTGCGTCTCCATTTCCATATGGCAGGGGTAGTTTGGCCCCTGCACTGTCCCGGGTCATTTAGCTATGTCTTTCACAAGTGTTGTAGATGGATGGTTGGTTAAGATGGTTTGGTAGGACTGGCAATACCCTCTGTAGAGCACATGTTTGTGCTGGCTACTAATTTCCTTGATGCCATTTTCCCCAAAATAAATATGTTGAAAGGAAACTCCTTTCCCAAGCTCCCAAACCAGTACAATCACAAAGATAAGCATTTCTAGTGTAGGCTGGTTTCCTTGCCTTGAACATGTTCCAATGAAGCCATTACTCTGACCCTGAGGTGAGTCAAGGATCTGTAGGTCTGCCTGCCAATAGATTTTGCTTGCACCTGACCACACTCAGTTCAAGATAGACTGGGGCCCTATCTTGTTTACTTAGCCAAGTTGAACAGCTTTAATCAGGTGTTGGGTTTGTATCTTGCTTTATACAAGGTTTTTACCTAGAAAACTTGTTAGGCATGGTGACAACGTCTGATAGGGAAATCAAAAACATGCAGGCATTAAGGCATAGGGTAAAACCTTCCATTGATCAAAGCCTACTATGCAGCAAATTAGATAAGGAGCTGGAGTTGGTATATAATTATTATTGCAACTCTAACCATATAAGACACTGCCTGAATATACTTAACAATCTTTGGCATCACAGTAATCATGGTATTGTGCCCTCTTGAGGTGGGACACTGTTGTGGGAACCAGCATAAAAAAATCAAGGAACTGTGTTAGTAGGCTTTTACTGATTAACTGATGAACAGTAACTGCATATTGGCAAACACTAATTCCATTGTCCTTGCGTCCTTCTCACTTGCCTTGGCCAGCATGGCGCGCGGGCACCAGAAGATTCAGTCGCAGCAGAAAAATGCCAAGAAACAGGCAGAGATGAAGAAGGCCAAGGGCCATGACCAGAAGATGGCAGCCAAGGCAGCACTAGTGTTCACCTGCGCTGTCTGCAGGGTAAGTTATCAAGCCTTGGCCAACCAAGAAGCCATGCTTTGGCTAAGATAAGAAAAGGTTTTTATTTTTTAAACTGGTTGACTCAGCTGTTATTGGTCTTCTTTATAGATTTGTATAAGATCGTTCAACTGCTGGCATGTCATGTTTTCAACCTCTTAGACAGTAGAGGATTTTTCTAATACAAGAGTTGTGCCATTTCTCTAAATGATGTTATAGTATTTGTTGGCTGCTTCTGTGCTCAAGCTGGACCACACATTTGTCCTACCTCCACTGCACCAAGCTTACATAATCCAGTGGACTTCTATGTTACTGTAGCCACTCACATAGGGGTGGGCAATATTCCGATCTTACGTCATCGTTGGATAAAAGTCTGTCATGATGGCCCTTCACGGGGAGACCGTGGACATTGTGATATTTAAATCTACAACTCACATATATTTTCCATTCATAACTTGTACTAGAGCTGTTTACATTTGCTACTTTCGCCAAACTTTTCATCTGAGTGACCGTCTACATTGTGACCTCTATAGGTCCTTAAAAAGTCTGAAACTGTCTTAAATTATCTATATTCAAGGCCTTGAAAGGTCTTAAATACAGAGAATATTAGGTTTTATATACAGTCTTTAAAATGGTGTTTTATCAGAGCTGCTTTTTTGGTGAGTTATGAAGGATTTCATTCTAAAGCACAATATATAACAAGTATATACAAAACATGGACATTATTTCAACAATTTATGGTAAAAGTGATGTTTTTTTTTTTACTATGTTATTGTTTGGCTTTCCATGTAAACAATTACTAAACAATTGTAGACTTTATTACTAAACAATTGTACATAGCTCTGTGATCACTCTGTGATTACACTATGTACAATTGTACAATTACTAAACAATTGTAAAATTATATTTTCACTGTTTGTTTACCTTTTTAATTTACACATATTTTTGTTTGATGATGTGATGATGTGATGATGTACGTTTCCCCCTTCATTCTGCAGCAGCACAAAGTAGCTTGCTTGATTTCCAAAATAAAACTGCAGCCACCAGGGTCCATATTATTACCGACCAAAAGCACTTGAATGTACAAGTCGTATTTACAATTTACAAACTCTAACTTGGAAGTAGGAAGTAACTCAGTACCTTGCAAGTAGCCCTTGAAGGCAGTATCAGACACTGCTTACCAAGTCAGTTCAGAGAAGTACTCCAGATGAGAATAAAAGCAAAAGCTGTCAAGAGTTAACCCATGTTGCCATGGTTAACCCCAGGGAAGGACAGTTCCTATGAAAACAGATGAAAATTGAAGTTCCAGGTTACTTCACAACTGTATTTAATTAGCAGGTCATTTTAAAGATGTACATTTCTGTACCTCATAACCCTATTTGAGTCTTAATATTGATTTCATTTGAAACTGGAAGCTGTGTAGTGCTTCTTTACTGTTTGAAATTATTGAAATAAGTCTGAAAACCTTCATTTGTTTAATAAACTCATATTTTATTTTTTAAAATATCAGCATATACTTTCAAATAATGTTACTAGATGAGTTGTATTTTTCAGTACATTGCGACCTAACCATAGAAAAGCAAAATAAAAAATGTTGTGATGCGTATTGTAAATCATGATATCTGAAAATATTGCGATATAGTTTGTCCATATCCCCCCTTCAACTCTACATGACCAGGCATAAACAAAATAGTGCAAAGTAAAATTGACATATTAATTTGATACTTTATTGACCACGTATGGAAATTGTTGTCTCTTGCCCCCTTCACAGGGACGTCAGAGATTCAGTGGCTTGCTCAGTGACATTTAATCAGGACAGATGCTAGCTGACTGAAGGGCTTGAATTTATTATGTTGGTTGTATTTTATGTCATGTCTTATGTTCTGTTTTCTTTGCACCTTGGTCCTGTGAGGAACAACATTTTGTTTGGCTGTATGTGCTACATGTATGGCTGAAATGACAATAAACTCGACTTGGCTTGAACCCGGGTCCAACATGGGTCCATTTGAAGGGCAGTCTCCCCACCCACTTTGCCACCCTGCTGCCCATTTGACATGTCTGTACATTTTCAGAAAATGGAAAGAATCCCTGAACCCCAATTCAGTCTTTTCAGCTAATATATCGTAGGGTGAAACAGAAACAGACAAATGCTAAGTTATGATGCTATGCAATGGTGTGAGGATCCTTTTCTGAAGTGGATTTTGTCCACTGATGCCCCAAAAGCCTAGGTCAAGACTAATTGTTGGTAGCTGTTTTTAAACTGGAATGAAACATAATGAAGGTGGTCAGTGAAAATCATTGTAAGTTCAGTTTCAATTTATCTAGTACTTTTAGGATGTTTGGATTTAATCCATATTTGGAAATGTAACCCACACTAGTACAGAACCATCAAAACCTTTTACTCTGTGGGAACCTTGTCAGTGTTTCCATTTTTTCCATTTTGACCATTAACTGTAATATAGTGCAACTCTGACATAGAAATGTCGAAAAATTCTTTGATCAGCCCTTACTTTAGCAAAGTGCAAGGACCAACCTTAGTTCCTATTTTAGTAGATTTCCATGATTATCGGCTCCATAATTGGTTGTCATCCATAGGATTTGCGACTCGGCCAAAGCCTTTTGCTTTTACAATGATCACAGAGCTATGTATTTACTGGCTTAATCACTCTTTCAGAAATCTTCTAATTTAGGTAGGTAGGTACTTTATTGATCCCCGAGGGGAAATTTCTTTGCTACAGCAGCCAGACATAGAATAACACAAGAAATAGAGAAATAGAATGGAAAATAAAAAGAAATACAATGTAAATAATAAAATAACAGTGACAAATTTAATGTATTTAAGTATTGAAGTATTTTTAAAAAAAAACTATACCAAGTTATGCAATGCATTGCAAAAGTCAAACTATTTACAAAAGTGAAATGTGCAAAAAAGTGTGTGTTCCATTGTTGTGTTTTATGTTCCCTCCTTGCAGTCTCAGATGCCTGACCCAAAAACCTTCAAGCAGCACTTCGAGAGCAAGCACCCCAAATCGCCCCTGCCCCCAGAGCTAGAGGGAGTGGAGGCATAAATGGCTACAATCACTGGAGTCCCACCCTGGATGCCAAACCGAGCTCTTAAAGGCCCTGCACCAATTCTACACTTCTCAATCTAATAGGATTGGCTTGATGTAGGCAACACGGTAGTTAGCTCCATTTAGCCTTTGACTGGCCAGGTTGCCTTTTGACACACTGCTTCCACCCATCCTTTCCTGTGTTTGTGTATAAATACATAGGGGCTAAGCCCAAAAGCTGGTTTTGTTTTCAGGGCCACTGAAGACCCGTATGATCTTTGAACAATACAAATGGTCAATGCAGATTTCTTCCTACAATCATACGGTTTCTTGGAACAGACTTCTCACTGCCCTGAAGTTACACTACCAGTAACTCTGTTGGGGCTTGTTCAGGAAAGGGCAAATTTGATCAAATGTTCAGAATGATGTGTTGTGTAAATATGAATGTTTCTAGCTGCCAGCTCTATACATCTTCCTCTGAAAAAATCTGAAGGACTGACCTTCTAAATACACCCCTACGGTTAACATGCCACGCTCTCTCTCACGTCCTCTCTTTAGCAAGATGAGCTTAACACAGTGTCCTTACAAGCAAGGATTTGGCTTGGGTGGGAGAAAAAAAACCATGAGAAATAAATATAAAAACCTAAATGTCTTTTAATCCTAATTAAAGATTTGTTGCTGTGTAATGAATGGAAAATGTGAACAAATCCAGTTTATTTGTCATTCAATTTACTGTTGCTTTGAATTTTGGGTATTGCAATTGAAAGTTGATTGTGCTGCTTGTTGTCATACAATTTGTTCAAGATGGATATTGAATTCATTCATAGCCGTAGTCATTAATTTATTTTGGGTCATAAATATTATATCTTGCCAGCCATATCCAAGCTGCAAAATGACTTGTAAGTGAATAGAATTCTACTGGAGCTTGTCGGCAACATTTGTATGCTTGGAAAATGAATGTATGCCCCAATGATGTAATATAACATTTTAATAAATTTTACTTTGTTTTATATCTGCTTTTTCCTGTTGGTGAGCTTTCTGTTTTCCATAACCCAGGTTCATTGTGTTGTGGTAATGTGGAATGGGATGTACAGTGAAAGTAAATAGTAAAAGTGACTGGCCCTTCTTCTATTAGATATGCAAACATTTCTGGAGACCATTGCCAAACTGTCTGTTTTTGAACAAAAACATCCATTTTCTTCCTTGATGCTGTCGCCTGTCCCGCAGCGCAAATAATTTGTGCATATTGATACTTATATTACCCACTTTGGAAAAACTGGATGCATTCTGTGGGTAAAGAAAACTGACTAGCATCTTTCCAGGAGGCTGTTATTTAAAAAAATAATCTGACATTTTCATACAAATAAAATATTTTTTTATTACTCTACTCAATTGATATAATAATAGTTATTCAACCTGTACCCGGTTCATGAATGCTTTTGCATTTGCTACATTTGCTGTTTTCAACATCGGGTAGTGGGTGGGTCATTCCAGAGAAAAATCTTCTGGTGCAGAGGGAGTGATGCGTTTCACATTTCTGGAAGCAGCGACAGTAGTTTGTTTGGAATAAATAGAAGAACTTGGTAGTATACATGACACTTGTATGGCCCTTTGTTAATATGGGTTCTTGTGCGTTTTTGTATCCTCCATGTAATACACAATTCCAAACACGATTCCAAAACAAAATGCAAGGATGGAGAACGGATAAATATCCTGAAAGTTTACTTGCCAGCCGAGTATGGTTCTCCACAAGGACACAAGTATTGATTGATAACAAGTAAACAAGACATTCCCAAATATGCAAAAAATTGGTGTTAGATTTGGGTTAGCTTGTTGGCTAACAAAGAGTTTGTTCAAAGCTAGCATGCTAAACTGGCTAACAGTTGCTTGGCTTGTGCAGAACAAGCCTTCCAGGCTGAGTTAGCCATGGGGGCAGAAAAGAAGCTGGTAGGAGCAGACAGAGATAAGACCAGTACCTACAAAAACCCAAGCTTCATCACTAGAAAAAGGAAAATGATAGAATACTGGCAACGTTGTTTGATTGCCATGTGATGATAATCTCTGAGAAGTGCAAAAACACTATAGCAATAACTGTTTATTACTGAAGATGCTGCCAAAATTAAACAGAACAATAAATGAAAATCTTGTGGATTACCACTTCAAGGTTCTGATCAGATTAGATAAACGTGTTACTGTCAGTCTATTTTGGATATATCGGTCTAATTAATTGAACTGAATGGGATGGTACAATGGTCACAGATAGAAACTGTGACTTCAAGTGAAGGTAAAGGATACCAATGTCAAATCTCAATAACTGATATTTTAATTAAACAAATATATTAATGGTGTGATGATGAAATTGACACTTATTGTCATGGAAGCCATATTTCAGTTGGACAGCTGACAACAGGAAATGATTCAAACTGCAGAACTGTGTGACTCCAGTTATCAAAAACAATTAATCCTGTCAAGAGACATGAGTCATTCGAACAGCAGATGGGCTGTCTTTGATTCTCACTTTGATTGTGTCTATTTCCTGTAGTCCCCTTTCTCTCCGTATGACAAATGGATCAATTCCGCTAACTGAAAGGACGTGTTGTGTTGTTTTACAGACAAGCGATTACCACAGCATTGCATTTTCTGGTATTGCAAGGTTTCCCATGCATTGACTGGGTCTTTAACTACAGTCACAAATACATGTTCTTTATATCTCAACCACATGAGGGAAAATCACCTAGATTTCACTCATTTTTAATAATCAATTTTATTGACTGTTTTAACAAGCCAATACCATGCTGTCTTCTTCCTTGAAACCAATGACTGGAACAGCTTGGCTGTCTGACGGATGTGAATGAGTCACGCGCTGTTGTTCTTATGTCTCTTCACACATAATCCATGTCCTTCCTCTTTCCATCTGTAGTTTACAACTGTGTGAATGAAAAAACAAGTTCATTCACAGAACATGACCCCACCCCCCTCCTTTCTGTGTGGTCTGGCCTACCTATTCGAATTTGAGCACAGGGCTGACAGGGTTTGTACAAATGTATATTGTATTTATTTATTGTATTTAAATGTATATTGTCGTATTGTAAATTTGTGCAAAATTAAATTATTGCTCTAATTATGTGAAGAACCTTATGAGAATCTCTCAGGTCAGAGTGTCCATTTCAAAGTACCACAAATGTCATTGCCAAGTGAGGAAAAACATCTGCTCTCAACATATTGATGTTAATGTTGCAGGATATGGCTTTCTGTTGCCAATATCTTTCATTAAAAATAACCTACGGTTTATTTGGACCAAATTAAACACAAACGGAAAGCATTGTTATCCATAGCCATAATATACATATTTGTGATGAACAGATTTTGAGAAAAATAACTACCAGTACCAGATTGGTTGCTATGGTAACATCACTAATGGTCCAAAGCTATCTTTTTTGTTGTTGTTTTTTGAAGTCGACGTCATACGAACCGTACGGATCCCAATTCTGAAATATGTTATAGACCGAAGTGATATTTGTTTTGCGGCCTAATTTCGGTGGAATTCAATCAATCAAATGTATGATTAAACATATTTACGTTTATCACACTACAATACCCAGCACCGGTTCAACGTGAATAACTTCCTAGTTCGGAATGTTCCAAATACGTAACGGGGAACTTTCCATGCAAAGCTAACATTTTGACATAGTGTAGAAGTGATGGCAGCACAAGTACACAATGTTGTAACCAAGCCTTTTCCCGAAAAAGTTACAGAAATGTGTACGTCACGTAATTCCTTATGTAACTGTGGGTGTCGCAAGGTGATTTTCAACAAAATCTATTGCTTTGTTTAGTTGATAGAAGACGCCCCCCCCCCGCCGTGTCTATGGACAATTGCACTAGCTACCTAGTCGTTAGTAAACCAGTGGATTGTCTTGGTTAACTTCCACTTAGGTTCCTGGGAGACAGTCCTTTTAATGTCCTCCATTGTTGGCTGCAGATAGTTCACAAAACCAGAGTGAATTAGAATAGAAACATCTAGAAGTACAATATATGACTACAATAATACAACATTGTGGTGGCCCGAAACCCCACTTCCTCAAACTGCCACTTTGTCCATTATTATGTTGGATACAGACAACAACAACAAAATCGATACAACAAATAATTGCTGACTTTTATTTAATCATAAATCACAGGTTGCCACAGTGATTTCACCATGTAAACAGAATGCATATGGTTGTCGAGGGGGAGGGGTGAAATGCTCTCAGTGAAAAGAAGCAGAGATATACTGAAATTACCTTCATAAATCGCCCGATTTTTTCTCACTTGTAGTGTTTGTGAAATCAATTGATGCATGCCATATATAACCCTGGTATTTTAGCGTACCCCCCCCACTAGACGTTATGTTTCTATAGCAACGGACAGCCGCTAGTGCATAGACGATAGGCCTATCGGACTCTTTTACAGTAACTATGGCGATGATGTACTGTCGACATCACTTCCTGAAATCGCCTGTATCCTTTCTAGACACCAACGGTTGCCTTAGCAGGGCCCTCTGACGTCATACATCCCAGTGTGTCCCTGCTGCTGTGTCTTTGATTGGAGGGAAACCCCGTGGATGCGAGCGGGAGAGAGACGCTACACCAAAAATCATCAGCTGTACCGCCGGTTAAGGATCAACAACATTTTACTCCATATTCAGGTTAGTTTTTTTATTTATTTAGCGGTTACAATAAATGATAATATAGAAGACGAATCGCTCACTTTGTTTCGAATAGGTATTTAATCTTGCCGTGTCCCAGCACAGGCTGCCACTGGGTCCGGGAGTTGAAATCAGTGATGCTCCGAAGCTCAGTCATTGTTTGGCGCTTATTGAATGGGGATCGCCAATGCACTTGGGTCATCTATTTCTTTAACTTAGTGTGTATAGAGGATACTTATCGGATGCATAACATTAGCTAACATGTAAACAAAGTATCGGTGATTTGATACTTGAACTGCTTGCTAAACAAAGCAATCCATTTGTTTTCCGGGAAATAAAAAGGGCGTTCACTTTAGACTAAGCTAGGCTCCGTCCATTCAAGTTTAGGTGAGTCGATGACACAACGAACGTTAGTAGGTCTCTTGTCTTTCTACAAGGATTGTGCGCAATTTACAAGCTTGCCACAGAAAATGTTGAAACCAAATAGCGTTTTTTCTTTTTGGCGGTGCATTTCATTTTCTGCGTAAATTACAGTGTGGGCAGGTGAGTCAAACTGGATGGCATTCATTCCTTAGAAAGGTGCGTCAACACAGGTGACCGTGTGCTGGCATGAATTGCATGCGAACCACTGTGGTTTTCAAAATGCTCGTTTCACGGGGTTGGTTCTTATTAATTTATACAAGACGGAGTTGGAGAGCAATGATCTGCAGGCCACATCGTTTTTTTTAATTTTATTTATTTATTTATTTATTTATTTGTTTATTGATGAACAATCGTGCAATAGCCTTCTGCAGCTATTTCGGGGTGCAGGCAGTACTAATATTCCTAGTGACTGAATAGCGTGCTTCAAAGAAATGAACTAGTGAATTGGTAAACAGCAGAGGTGACCTGGCCATTCATTAGAACAAGGCTAGACTTCATTTGACTGGCTATATATCCTTTACCCTTCGCTGTTGTTTTGATTCAGAATGTGTGCTTGCGTTTAATTATACAGGTTCTGAACTGAAGTTTGACAAGGAAATGAATTCCCATGGGGTCGTTTTGTTTGGCCTCACCTGAGTTATCTTAAATGCCATCTTTAAATACAGTAGTCTTTCTTTTCTTTAAAATCTGCTTGTCTAAATGCAACCTTTTACCTAGCATCAAACCAGTTAGTGTGTAACAAAATGTAACACCTGTTGTTTGATATTGGGGCCCTAAGGAAACAAAGGAGCTTAGTACAATCATGCTACTGCCCCCACACTACATGTTGACAATGTTCATTTCATTTTTTGTGCCATCAAGCAAATTCTAACATTGAAATTAATGGAAACATATAGTTTAAA
>CABFOQ010027476.1:9213-20134 GCA_900660455.1 Gephyroberyx darwinii | reverse complement strand
CAAGACAAGATATGGGCACGCATCACTATACAATAAACAACTTTGGTCAACAGGCTTGTATAAGAAATATCCTAAAACAAATGGCAAAAAATGGCAATAATAGTATTATCACAATGACGGAGATAGAAAAGTATGGACGCTCGCGATTCGTTCACAATTTCTAAGTTTCACGCTATCAATTGATCAAACAAGTCATCAAATAAAAAAGAACATGCTTCATTACCACTTCATGACAGAATAGCGGTGCTCTGTGCTCCTATCCTGCCGGTCTGCACTGATGTTAGAGGAGCGGTAACAAGTGCAGCAACTTCGCTGCTGGACTTTAGTTATATTTCGGGCATCATATGCCATCAAACGGGGGAAATGCAACATGGAAATATGTCAAAATGCGGGACTGTCATGCACAAATCAGCCTTAAAACAATGTAACGATCGGCATACTAGCGATTTTTTTTGTTATGCTTGTTATAAAGAAAAGGTCTATAATACATTGAAACGACATTAAACTAAGATAATACGACGGTTATAATATTTTAAAATCTTTATTAATGAAGAAAATACTATATTTGTGGTTTCCTTTTGTTTGTGCAGTGTGGCCACCATCTTGCCAATGCTTGTCGGAGATTTCTCATAACCCTTGGTTTGAAGTGTGCCCCTGAAAAATCTCCGTTTGGAGGGCCATGTAGCCCTTACACTTCGCCCTACCCCTCGATCCCAACAAGAATTGGGACACCCTACCCCTACATGTGAACACACAAAATGGAGGGGAAGGGCCAAGGGGTAGGGCCAAGGGGTGAATTGGGATTGGGCCCAACAGTAGTTATATACACTTACTAGCAGATATGCACTCTGTTTTGGAGACCTATACAATGGTTTGGGTAGTATTGATTGCTTCCTCTATCTCTCCCAGGCCTTTGATGAAGCCATTACCATGCTGGAAACCCTCAACAGTGACTCCTACAAAGACAGCACCTTGATCATGCAGCTGCTCCGTGACAATCTGACAGTGAGTGTCTTGTCTTGCCACATCTCCATTTGTCTTCCTGTCAGCTGTCTCTGATAATCTTGCTGTCTGTCTTTATCTGTGCACTATAGTTTTCATTTACCTCTGGAGTCTTCTTCCTCATAAGCATTTTTAGATGCAAAGGATTGCCTGTGGTCTTGACTGTACCCTAATCCTACATATCCCATGCTTTGTTGCAGCTGTGGCTGGCAGACGCCCAGGGTGAGGGGGAGGAGACAGAGGAGGGAACAGAGGAGGGAACAGAGAAGCAATGAGTTCCAATTTTGTCTTTTAAAAAAAACAACACATTTTTTTACCTCTCACCAGCCTAAGTTGTGTGTGTGGTTGTGTGTGTGTGCATACATGCGCAGCTATGTATGTTTGCACTTCACTCACAGTATATACAGTATGTGTGTGCAGGTACATTGGTGTGTGTGCGTGTGTGCATGTGTGTGTGTCCGTGTGAGGATGGGATGAAGTAGATGGTCTGTTTTTTTTATTGAGCATTGCTCATCATGTGAAGCAACTGATGTGTTTGACCTGCATCCATGGTTTACCAAAAAGCCAACATGAACACTCCCACTCAAACCCAAATCAGCCCCATGGTCTTCAAACCTTCCTCACTGTAGCAAATTGCTTCTGTTACAGACTTTTTTTTTTTCCAGTTTTGGTAATTTTCATGTTTTTACATGAAAGAAAGAACATTTTATTGAATCCACACATTTTTTTGTCACACACAGAGCATGCAGTCGGTGGTGGCCGCCAAACACACACACGCATGCAGGGAGGGTGGCTGCGGGAAATTTGTTCACTGCCTTTGACCCATCCTGTAGATGCTGCCCCTCCAGGGGCAGCCAGGCGCAGTGGGCAGCCCTTACGGCGCCGGGGGACCAACGGCTCCAGATTCTTAGGTCCACGTTGTGGTCAGGGACGGGACAGGAGATGGCGTTCTTCTTGCATGTTTTTCCAATTGGGGTCCTTATTGTAGGAAAGGACCCCATGTGAGCCCGGGGAGAACATGCAAACTCCACACAGAAAGGCCTGGGCGATAACCCACCTGGGCACCCCAGAGTCAATAGCGCCCCAGGTGGGAATCGAACCCAGAACCTTCTTGCTGTGAGGCAGCAGTGCAAGCACTGCGCCACCGGGGCCACATGAACTGAACCCATTCAATGTCCATAGTAAAAACTCAGAAGTGGAAAAAGGGACAGGGCAATCTGAAACTGAGGCTGTTTCGCTACGTTTCAGGCTTTGTCCGACAGCAGTGATATATACAAGGCAGGGGGAACCTAAATGGCTGCAAACCTTGATATTTACCTCGGTGAGGGTGTATTGTCATATTGCTTGCACCTATCTATCCCTGTCAGATGTCCAGTGTGACAGGTAGTGTTTTTATTGAGGATACACGTGGATCAGTGGGTTCAGTGTGCATTTGGGCTTGACTGGGAAGGTTTTATGTTTGAATGGCCATTTGCCAAAACCATGGTAAAACTATAATTGATAGTTTGTTGAGAGGATTACATTCCATTTTACTTCCGTCTTTTCACCTTCAGCAACCTGTGCAGACTATAAGTTTCCATGCCATGATGACGAGGTATAGACAACCTAAGAAAATCGTAACAATTTGATAAAATGGCTTGATACTGTAAGATTGATATTTTATCTTTTCAGCAGTGCAGAGAATTCTTTCCCCATATGTTTTATGTGGTTACTTTGTATTATTTTCTATTCAGGTGCATTGTATTTTCATTTGTGTATTTTATCCCCTTTGTCTCTTGTTTTGATAACTGGAATGTATGTGGTTCTAATTAGTATGGGGGTGAGGGTGAAAAGTGCTTTGGTATTGGCAAATTTTGCTCAAGATTTGGTTTGCAGGTATATTTACTTTCCTTGGAAGTACATCATGAAAAGACAAAAGCTAAAACAATGCTATGAATTGATTAAAAAAAAGTAGCACTCTGTAGAAAGCTGCACTACAACCATTTACTACATACAAAGTAGTGCAAATTCCTTAAATTATCTAACACTTAATTAAAAAAATGGGTTGCAAGATTAAGCATTCACGCATGTTCAAGTTAAACACTTGAGTGTGTTATTTGGTTGTGTGCTTTCATATAAGTGGAATTAAACATTAAAACCAAATGTTCTGTATGTGTTTATTTGCTCCTTTTATGTAGGGTTTAATTTTACAGTGTGTTAAATGAATAGCAATAGCGGTGTGTGCACTGTCTTGGGAAATTATTAGTTCGTCAGCTCAGTCCACCACCATTTACCATGCTAGGCAGGAAGTGGGTCGGCTACTCTCACTGGGACCTACTCACAGCGATCTGAGCATGTGCCCAGGGTGCAGCCTTGAACTAAATAGTGAAGAATGAGGACTGTCTCAGTAAAGAGAATGTGCTGCTAATGATTGTCCTCATGCACACATAGAAGAAAGGCCTTCACGAGTCACATTAACTATTGGTTAAAAGCCACAAGCCTCCAAAATGTTGCCTTCTATGTGAAAAATAAATGTTTCAAATTTCATAACCAATCAACTGAATACAGATTTGTTTATTTGTAATTTTCAATGTAAACATTGAAGTAAATAAGCCTTCTATGTATGCTCAATCTCAAAAGGTGTTTTCAAGCCAATAGTGGGGCAACAGTGTTTCATCAAAAATGCAATTACAATTTAGAGCTCTAAATACAGGGCAAACTTTTCACAGGTTCATACATTATTGTGTCATATGCTGCAGTTGCCTACTGAATTATGGCCCTACATCGCCCAAATTTGACTTTCAGATAGGAATCTGAAGAGGTCTTTGAGTTTTTGGTAACTAGCTAAAAGAACAATGGAACGATAAAAAGGATTGCTTCATAAAACTCCATATTTTCACTCCTTCCCCTGATACTCATGAATTTAAAATGGTACTTCAAACTGCATAATTTAAGCTGTCAGTGGTATAGCAGCTTGATAGTTCAAGAGCTACAGCAGATGGGAACTGCATTCTTCATCAACAACACTGCCCTCTGCAGATGGTAAAGCATGGACCTCTCCATGGGTAGTGTGAACAAGGATGAGTTATTTTAGGCTTTACCTTGTTGAAATGACATGAATACACATCTTTCTGCAATGTACTGAAATTGACATAGTTGTATAGATAATGGTCATTTGCCATATTGACATTGCTCCAGATTAGATCTTGTTTCTGAACCTGGTATTTTTGAACTCACTCAAACATGAGTAATGAGATATATAGCCCAAATCCACTGGGTCCAATTAGATTCCATCAGATATTGGCATAAATGTCAAACCCCAGAGCATAGACCCATTGTTGTTTACCTCATATTTATAAGCTGTAGGAAGCCTATCATGCTATAGAAGAGTTTCATGTCAAGACATCACTCATCAATCAGTAGCCCTGTTTCATTTGAAACTATTCAGCTTTGATCATAGGTCAATGGCCCTTTGATAGCATCTGATGAGAGGCTACTGGGCAGTCACAAGACAGAGACTCTCACCGCCTTATAAAGGCTGAACATGATCCAACCACTTTTCTGAATTAAAATAAGACACAAAGCTCCTTGTCCATGGTACAAAGCTACATGTTTCATAGTGGTCAAATGATCCTACAATTGAATCAAAGCAAGGCAGATAATGCATGCTACACACTTTCACCCACATTGAAGCTAAATCAGATTATTATTGTTATCACGTCATTGAAGCCAAGTCAGATTATTATTGTTATGACGTTATTATTCAGAAATCAAGTCTTTCGCAATAATAATTTCTAGTGTGATTATGGCAATTGCTCATAAACGGTCCTCGGATCCCGAACCATTGGGACCCAGGAGGATTCTTTCACGTACAACGTCACGAAATAAATAAGTAATGTGAATGGGTCAATTTTAACAGTTGACCATTTTAATATCTTAAACAAAATGTGTTCAACATGATTTCATCATCATACATTGAGCTGGTGGTGAACGCCTCCTTGTTGAAAGACAATTGGTCCATTTCCGTGACGTTGACGGCAGTATATATACAACAACTTTCCAACCACTTCTTTCCCCTCAACCCCGGCTGTTAGTGCTGTGTGAGTGCGTGTGTGCTCTTGAGCTCGCTCGGCACACGTTCTATAAAAAAATAAAAATACAAAAAAAATTTAAAACATTAAAAACGCCAAAAAATCATTTTTTCTTTTTGTAACAAAATCGGTGAAGCTGGAGTAGACATTCGAAGACTGGACGGTACAAGAAGGGACGAAATCAAACGACACATTTTCAATCGACGTTTGTTGCTGGTTTACTAAGAAGCGAGGCCAAGTAGATTTGCTTTTATTGTTTTGTGGCTAAATTTGAATTACAACGTTTTAATCATAATAGACAAATAATATATTCGGTAATTTTAATTTTTTTTACTTAAATATCGCAGTTGTCAAGTCAACGGTTGTTAACCATCTGGATCCATTCTACCCCGAACTAGCGTGACAGTTAACGTTAGAGGAACCAAGCTGTAGCAATTTCGCCGAAAACTTTTCCTTTTAAATTTTTTGTCACTTGGTCCCAGTTACTTCGCTAGCTGCTAGAGCCAACGAAAATGAACCCCAGTGCTCCTAGTTACCCCATGGCCTCCCTGTACGTCGGGGATCTGCATCAAGATGTGACCGAGGCCATGCTGTACGAGAAATTCAGCCCTGCCGGAGCTATCCTCTCGATTCGGGTCTGCAGAGACATGATCACACGGCGTTCCCTTGGATACGCCTATGTCAACTTTCAACAGCCAGCTGACGGTAGGTGATCTGTCATATATTTGCTAAAGTTTGTTAAATCACTATTATAAAATGACAGCCAACGACATGCATGAGTTAGCCTCTTTTCCGCTCCACGTGACTGCGTCCGACATATTGTCGGGTCCCCTCAAATGAACCTCCCATCAGTGGCGTATTAGAAAAGCACCACGTCTGCCCTGCCCAGCCCACCCCAAAATGTAGCGGTGGACTGCTAGCTACCAGCTAAATAGGCATTGCTTTTTGCCCTTTAAAACGCAATTTTATCTGCACAACAGCACATCTGTGTTGTGACATGGACACTGATCTTTTTGACAAATGGTATGGCCATTCCTGTAAGTGTCAAGTTATATTGTGTCAGGCCTGCCTATCCCAGATTCCTCCGCCAAGAATTGTCTGCATTCCAGTGATAAGTGCACAGGTCCGCATTTGTCTCCTAGTTGTCATGGGTGGGTCTTGGTGTGTTTACTAAGATAAATTCAATATCTCGCAGTTGCAGTCTCAATATGCACAAAATGTAAGTATTTGTTAGCCCAACAAAAGTATGTGTAATCGCCTGAATTTGGATTATCCACCAGTAATATTTGCAGTGATCAAGACTATGCACCACTGAAAAGAAATTGAATATAATTCAACATACCACACTAGGGGTGGCGCACTCCATATGTACCTCTATTTTGGGGTCGCTGTTGACAATGTCATTGTAGAATCTTACATCGTATGAGTTTTTTACCTCTCCCAAAGAGTCCTGTCCTGCTCCATTGACTTAAAAAAATAAAAATAAAAAATCCCTACAAAAATCTGAGCACTCTATAACAAGTTGAATTTCACTTATCATTCAGTTGTTTACTTTCATATTTCCTATACACAAATAAACCTTTACACTTTGTTAAAGACATGTATACCCAAAGACAAGATTTTTGATAGAATCACGTATCAATCAAATTTTGTAGAGGTATTATAAAATTACATGGCTATAACAATTGTAGTCAATTTACTTACTTATACTAAACAGTATTTTATATGTTACAGTTCATGAAACTATTCCAGTCATAGCCAGTGTCGTGATTTTATGCAGATGTAGTGTTTACCTCTGTAGCGTTTACCCACACATGAACTGAAAGTGTTTTTTAAAATATAAATGTTGCAGCTCCCCCTCTTTGGGACAGAACAGGAACACCCACCCCATTGTGAAATGAAAACATGACACTAGTCAGCAGTTTAAATCCTCTTGATTCAACACTTTATGGAATTTTAAGATGCTCATTTCTGAATTGGCAAGCCAGCGAAGTCAGCTAATGCAATTCAGGTTAGCTCAAGCTTTTGGAAATTAGTTCACTAGTTCACTGGCTAATTCACTACCATTCAACAACAACTGAAGTTTTTGTTACACTCATAACAAAACAGCCCCTTCCCCCGGGAGCATATACAAAACAGATGGGTATTGGCATGTTTGGTCTATATGTCTCTTATTTTGAAATTCGATCTGCATGTGCTAGAGGCAGTGCTGGCATGCACCACATGGAGGTGGACAGAGGTCCTTTTATCAGTAAGATGAATGGGAGACTTGGACACAGTTTTCCATTTGAGAAGTTCAAAGTAGATTTTAAGAAATTGAACTTTCGTCTGTCTACTATTCACATCTATCTACTTTGTGTATGAAGCTATTGCATCAGATCCTGCCTTTGAAAAGCCACCTCTTGCTGCACAGTATGTTATCAAGAAGTCCTCTTAGGTTTTAAATGGGTCGCATTCAGACACAAGATGTAGGCCTAAGTAAATTCTAATGATTGCACCATGGTTGTTTATTCAATCTGCCTTTCAGTTCTTCAAATCATTAGCTATGTTACTCATTCACTTGTGCATCCGCAACCAACATATACCATTTTAACATGCACTGTCCTACCCCTAGAATACACACACTGGGTTAAGTAACCGTGGCCATGTTCATCTCCTCTTCCCCACAGCTGAGCGTGCACTGGACACGATGAACTTTGATGTGATCAAGGGGCGGCCTGTGCGTATCATGTGGTCCCAGCGTGACCCCTCACTGAGAAAGAGTGGTGTGGGAAACATTTTCATCAAGAATCTTGACAAGTCCATTGACAACAAGGCCCTATACGACACCTTCTCCGCTTTTGGCAACATCCTGTCTTGCAAGGTAAAAGACCAGAGACCATCTTCGTCTTGCTGCGTCTAACTGACACAGGGGGAAATGGTCAACCGTCATTGGTATGGTGTGGCATTGCATTGTGTATGTTTGAATACTGTGCACGTGTGTACTTTGTAAATGTCTGCCAAGTTATGGTTGCACTTTAAAAAGATGCAAAACACTCTCTGTTCCCCAACTAACGGAAATGTCTGGACTTCCTCGGTCACACAAAATGTATGTGGATGCTGTTGCAGTGTGCAGTTCTGACACAAGATATGGGGTATAAATAATGGAGATGTCGCCTCCTTTGCAGAAAATTGTATTGCATTAGTAATGTGATTGTCCACCCTCATAAAGCTATCAAACATACACCGAAATTTACACCAATATGACTGGTTACCATATTCCACTTTGGCAGTAATAGTATTTCAATAGCATTTCAAATTCAGATGGACAGACCTGGCAATGTAATAAATGGGATGATCCCATTTATTACATCGACAATGGGAATGATGATAAATGGGATTAATGAAAAGTAATCTGGAAAAATGGTCACAGGTACCACCTATAGAGTAGATGATCTCAAGATGATTTCGGAGCACTTTGCTGCTTATGATTTTTTTTAAAATATATGTACACACTATAACTCCTTAATGCTTTAAGATAGAGTTCATATTAATAATAATACCACCCATGTATGATGGGTATGTTGACACAGAAATATTTGCTAATGAATGCATTCATTACCTTAATTGACCTTGTTAGTGTAATTGGTTCTGTCAAAAATGTTGCAATTATGGCAGGACATTAGACAGCTCTTGTTTGTAAATGGATCAGTTTGGAGCTACGTTATGTCTTCACTTGCCACATGTTGCTTCTTTTCATACAACTTGGCAACAATTGGGCAAGCCAGTTATGAGTTTTTAACAGTCCCACAGCTTTAAAAAAAAAACTGGAAACTGTTCTGATCTCCCAATGCTAGTGGTGGAAAAAGGAACATTTGTGAACACATTTATAAATTACTTATCACAATCAAAAGGAGACAAACCTTTTAGTACAAATGTATGAACCTGCAGCCAGTTAAGGTTTAAAGGATTGTTATTGCATGTGAGTGTGGCTTAAGTCAAGCATGTGTCTTCTTTCTCCAAGGTGGTTTGTGATGAGAATGGCTCTAAAGGCTATGGCTTTGTACACTTTGAGACTCAAGAGGCGGCCGAACGAGCCATTGAGAAAATGAATGGCATGTTGCTCAATGACCGAAAAGTGTAAGTGTGTGTTTTTAACTAGTTCTTAACATGGACATTTGCTTTGGTGTGTATATACTAATATGTCAATTGTTAAGTGCATATATTGATTAACTTTGTTCGAAGTATGTTAGATATGTGCTTGATCCATGTTTAAAGTTGCATATTGATACTGTCCCACTTTTGGCCATTGATCGCCCTACTGTGTATATTAACATTGACTAGAGCTTATGTGCCAAATGTTGGTTTATTCCTGTAATTTATAGTTAGGTGTGTTTTTTTTTTTTTTTAAATTTAAATTTTACTAAATCATTTCAATACAGATTTGTGGGTCGCTTCAAATCTCGCAAAGAACACAAAGCTGAGAATTGAATTTCATATTAATATTGAAGATTCTGAAATATTGTGCTGGTTTAAGCATCAATGTTTAAATGAGATGTTTATAAGACATAATTATGACAGATGATTGCCAGTTTATTAGTATAACAATTAAACATTAACAAGTACGTTTCTGTAATTTCTAAAATGATCAGTCTGCAACGATAATCTTAGAGTAAAATATTGTATTGTCACAGCCTCCTTTTTCGGGTCTTTTTGAGCCCTGTTTGGTAAAGACTATTTAAAGACTGCAGCTTTGTCAAATTCAGTGCTATCTTCTCAGTAGGTTGCACTGGCCAAAATGGCTGCAACAGTGACTGTAGTTCATGGGCCCCACATCACTTCACCATGGACACTGGGGATAAATATGTACTACAGACATAAACATTTGAGATAAGGTGCTTGTATGTTGTAGTGCATTCAGTTCAATTTGCTTATCCCTGGTTGAATATGTAGTTTGCCTTTTGAAAGAATGGACAAATGTGTACATTACTTTCATCTACATATTGTGTTTTCAGGGTGTCAACCTATACGTGAAGAACCTGGATGATGGAATTGATGATGAACGCCTGCGAAAGGAGTTCACGCCATTTGGCACCATAACCAGTGCCAAGGTAGGCCCTCAGAACAATTTCAAAAAGCTAGTTTCTCAGTTCACTATCTCTTCTATTGTCTCTTCCATCTGCCCTTGTTCACTTTTCCCTACAATCTTTTTTGTCTCTGCCTCTCTCTCATATGATCATTCTTTCAGGTCATGATGGAAGGTGGGCGCAGCAAAGGCTTTGGCTTTGTCTGCTTTTCGTCCCCAGAGGAGGCCACCAAAGCAGTGACTGAAATGAATGGACGCATCGTAGCCACCAAGCCATTGTATGTAGCCCTAGCCCAGCGGAAAGAGGAGCGTCAAGCCCACCTGACCAACCAATACATGCAGCGCATGGCCAGTGTGCGTGCTGTGCCAAATCCAGTCATCAATCCCTACCAGCCAGCCCCTCCCTCAGGCTACTTCATGGCAGCCATACCCCAGGCCCAGAATCGTGCTGCTTACTACCCAGCCGCTGGCCAGATGGCCCAGCTCCGCCCCAGTCCACGCTGGGCCACTCAAGGGGTCCGGCCACAACGTGAGTAGCCCCTCCTGTCTTAAGTTGTCTGGCCATCATTGTGTATATGTCCTCTCAGTTAGTAGCACATTAAGATAAATTGGAACAATAAACAATTTCTGGTCATTTGTTAATTGGATTCCTGAATTACCCAGCAGGTAGATGAAGCCACTTTGTTTGTGTTTAGACTTCCAGAACATGCCAGGTGCCATGCGTCCCTCGGCCCCACGCCCTCAGACCTTCAGTACCATGAGGCCTGCCTCCCAGGTGCCCCGC
>CABFOQ010027475.1:0-13866 GCA_900660455.1 Gephyroberyx darwinii | reverse complement strand
ATGATGCGACTGTTCCATAAAATCGATGATTTGAACGTGAATTGTAGTCGGGAGTAAAGCCGCAAATTCCTCCGTCAACATCAGCTGCCTCCGTAAAAATCTTCTGATACGTGCAGCACGATTAACTGAAAATCGCTGCGTTGCATAATCGATAAATCTATACGTGAGAGAGCCGTGAGTCACCGCACCCAAAGCGACTCCAAATAAGCCACAAAGTAACATTATGAACTCCACTGTGCTGTGCAAAAGCGCTTTCCATCAACACAAGAAGTTGCATCGTGATGACGTAAACGCGCCCGTGCACGCAACGTTTAAGCGCAGTGTGAGCGCAGGCCAGCGGGGGAGTGGGGAGGGGGAAATCGTGCGCCGGCACGCCTAGTGTGGGTGCGCCCTTACATAATGCTGTTGATTTAAAGATAGACTATAGAAAAGACTTCCGTCTAACTCGGTCTAGAAAGAAGCGCTGGTTCTTTGATTCTGAGGGACTGATGCCAAAACCTGATGTTTACCGTTGATGTTTTAGATACCTCCACTGGAAATGGAAAAGCTGCACTGGAAATATCAACGCATCATCACATAGTCAACGTTTGGCCGCGTAACCACAAGAACGCTACCAAACAACAGAACGGATTAAGAAAAGCATTGTGTGTGTAGTATTTTAGGGCGGCTGTCCTTTAAAAGGCGAGCTACTCTATACTGGCACAGGGAGAGCTAGTCTGCAGAAAAGGCTTGTGTGAGAGTATGTCTGGGGCCTGAAAGACTGACGGACCACACAATTACACCATTTAGACTGACTAGTATTGGAGCTTCACACTGTTTTCTGCACAGTCAAGGACTACGTGCTCCACAGAGTAGCTTGGACAATGGATGCAATTAGGTGAGATCATGTTTTGCTTTCAGGCTATTGCTTTTACTGTTTCAGTGGCCATGAGATCACACTTTTCATACGGTATACATGAGGGTAGATACTCCGACAAGGAATTTTCTCTCTTGAAGGAATACAGTTGGTCTTCAGTGTATTTAGCCAAATCATATTATTAGCTTAATCCAATGGTTGCCAATCCAGTCCTGCAGGTTTTAGCTCCAGCTCTACAGTACTCAGGCACACCTGGAGCTAAAACCTGCAGGACGTGTTTGGGAGCCACTAGTGAGTTGTTGCTTTTTGAGGGGAAGCACAGATTGAGCAACGTTTCCTTTCTGACTTTTCCAGCCTGGCTTGTCTGCCACAACCTCTACTGAGGAGAGGATGCGAGGCGGACGCGGGTCATGAACATTCACCCCTCTACGTCATCAAAGCATGGAAGGCCAATTTTAATATGGAAAGCGCTGCATCCTGGTCAGTGGTGGACTCTATTGCCAAGGCATCCTTCACACAAGCAGACCATCACAAGACTGTTATTTCCCTGTCAATAACGCCCCAGACCACAGGGGGGAGTTTTTTTTGTTTTGTTATCCAGTACCAGTTTTACTGGCATGAAAGTGAGTAATTATTTCTGAGCACATTGCTTAATTCCCACCACTATCACTACTTAATACACTACTACTTGTGGTGCACGATGTGACTCAAACATTTCATGAGATATTAGCTTGAATGCATAAAGCCTCGAGTGTGTTGTGTCATTGCGAGTGTGTGAGTGATGGTCAGCAGTAATGAGCACGGGCCTCGGGCGGTGACTCTGCAGGCTGTTTTGTCCCAAATGTCAAGTGTCTTTGAGTTTGCCACTGTTGGGAAGTCGTGGAGGTTGAGAATCACGCATAACCGCCGTCTTGTCCTCTCGCTCCTCCGAGATGAACAATTAAAACAATGAGAGAGGAATGAGCAGACAAGGATGTCAACATGCTCATACACTGCCCAAGTTAGCCCGTGGGGAGTTCCATCATATTTGTAACTGTGGCAGGACGTGCGTGTGTCAGGAGAGGGGGGGAAAGAAAAGAAAAAAAAAGTGGTTGTACTTGTTTCATTGGTGGCAGCACATTCCTTCATGCTTCGTCATCTCAAAAACTGTTTGAAACCACTGATCTGGAACGACACCATGAGGATGATAACATTGGTGCACATAGGAAACCAGTGGATATACGGCCTGCAACTATAGGCTGGGCACACAATGTTTTAATGAAACTTTGATAAAGGCAGCAAGTTGTAAAAGTGAGTTATAAACACAGACTCTGGGGCTCTGGACGACTTCAGGACACCAGAGCTGTAGATTAACTTGCAAAATCTCAAACCTGGAACATCTCATGACTTTCAACTGCAATATGTACTGTTACAAGCAAAATTATGAAATGTGGTGAATACCGATCTCTTGCAAACCTGTGCAGATGCCAACTATTCAGATAATAGGCCCTAAATTTTTTAAGTGACATCTTAGTTTGTGATTTAAGCTGTTATTATTGGTGCTTTGCTGTAGCTGGCCCACGCAAATTCATGTACACAATTTGACAATTTGCAAGTTGTAAATGGAGCAGTGTTTGTTTCTCGCCATGCAACTGGACAGCAGCACACTGCTTCCATGCACATGAAGCCTTTACTGAGATGCCTCTGGTTGACTACTATTAATCCAAACATTGCCTAATGTAATGTATTATGTAATGTTACTAACCGGCAAACTGTTTGGGAACTTCATGATGCTGGTACTCTTGTTGCTGCTCCATCATGTGTGATGATTCCACATCCTCCTGATATTGTCATCAGCATTTTATAGTCACCCTCTCATACAATAGGTACTGTATCTGAACTATCTTCAACTAAATTTTTTGTATTGTGTGCCTAATGTAAGGAGGAAAAGGAGGGCAGATGCCCGATGTACAGGGTCGAGTGGCATTTGCTGGGGGGGTAAATCTAGTGGTATAATCTGGCCATGCCACTGGGGTCTCTCTTTTGGAGGAACTAAGAGACCTTTTCTAGTCATCTCTGTCACCCTGCGGCCGTAGAACAAGCTCCCTAGATATCAGCTGGTCTCACAGCACTGCTCCATCACATCAAATCGGGGCAGCATAAACAGAGTCAGTCATGGCTTGTCCAGTACTCTTTATATTGCATTACACAGTTCAGTTATGCTCCTAAGGAGTTTGAGCGTACTGCAGTGTACGGAGTTGGAGAGTGGGCAGGGTGAAATGAACAAGGAGTAATCTGACCCTCTGGCTAAGCTGAGCAAACCTCTACTCAATCCAGAGCAGGCAGGGGATCAGCCTAAACTAATGCAGAGTTGCGACATCCGTACCAGATGATGAAGATGATGGCATATTCCTGGGGGACAAGGGCTGACAGGCGATGGAGGATTTGGGAAGGGATAAGCAAGTTGTAAACAAGTTTGTTATCTTGTGCTCTGTGAGGCATACAAAAGAAGGGAGACGGGGTAGGGTATCACATCAAATAGAGAGAGCAAGAGACGGGGCATAATCCTCTGTTTTGGCAGAACACAGTGAGGGATATTGCCAATAGGGAGGGGATTTTGGCAGACCAACACTGCCCCCATGTGTTTTAAAACCATATGGCATACAAACGCTTGGTTGCAATCTCCAGCCAATGTTCCTCCAAACTGAGGCCTGTGCTTGTTAGGTTAGGCAGGGTTCAACATTAAGACATTTTTCTACTTGCCCCTAGTTCCTTTCACTGCAAGCAAAAATCAAAATAACTGCTTTTTCATAAAAGGTAAGTCATTTATTACTATAAAATGTATGTTATTGAAAAAAAGTAAAGCATTGATTGTGGATACATTTTTAACTTTGCTGCTGACTCTAGTTGTCGGCATTGAGTACATGTTTGCCGTAATTGGAGGCACCTGTAAAAACCCAACGCGACCCACTTTTCTTGAAAGTTGCTGACAAATGGCACAGTGCCATTGATTTATAATTTTCAACCCAAGGGAATGGTTGCTTCCATTACAATAGAAACCATTTTGCTTTTCCCTTCTAAGTAGCAGCCACGTGTGTCCACTCTACACAACCTTCTGAGCTGCTGGATCTCTGATTAACTCAAAAGGTGGTGTCCAATCTAACTGGTCAGGGGAAAAAAACACAACAGAGGGAAAGTGGGCCAAAGGCAGAGAAGAGAGGAAGAAAGAACAGCCTTTTGCCGAGTTGGGCCACTGACTGAGCAACAAACCAGCCCAAGTCAGTCCTATGTGGCCCTGGGCAATCCTTATTTTCAGACTTTACTTGTTGAACCCTAAAATAGCACTGTGCAATTAAAATACATGGAGACAATTACATCAATAAACCAGTACAAATGCTCCAACAGACCTACCTCTAGGGCTGGGTGTGATTGGGAAGATCACAATGCCAATACTGGATCTAAAAATTATACTCTTTCCAATATCGTTCCTTATTTAATGAAAGCGCATTTCATCATGTCAGAGTGTATTATCTTATAAGACCACACTCAAATCATTTCCTCAACACAAAACACTCAAAAGATTGGACTTCTTGTTGTATTTTGAATATTTGATACCTTGAAATTGTTACGGTACCAATAGATATTGTTTTAGCAAACCCAACACTATACCTACCTCATACTTGAATGTTGCATTCAGGAGAAATTCCAGGAGCATCCTCTCCCCCAGTTCTTGGCTGGGCTGGTCACTCACAAAATGAAGGATAAGCACCTCTCCCTCCAGGAAGTGGCTATGCTTAACCATGGACAACATGGCCACTCTGAACCTTTGCTGCAGGACCAGGCGCTTGTCCACCTTGGTGAACATCATGAGGGCATGGTAGTGTTGGTCAGCCACAGCCTCACTATCCCCTCTCCTGGATCGACTGTCCTCGCCCTCTTCTCCTACGTCTCGCTCTTCCTCTTCAAATCCGTCCTCACGTGGCAGCGTGGTGTCCAAAGACAGGTCTGCATCATTTCTGTTGGTGTTATGGCTGGCCTGCATCTGCTTGATCTGTTTGGTAGTGCTGGAGAAATTCTGCTTCTCTGAGCCAAAGTAGTAAAAGGCTATGACGGCTAGGGCTGCAATCAGCACAAGGACAAACTGATAGGACCTGACTGTACTGACCCTACCCGTGATGTGGGCTACCATCTGCATGATGCCCATATCTGGCTTATTATAAACGGGCACAGAAAAAGTAGCTTTACTAGAAGAGTAGTAGCAACTGTTCAAATCGTAGCTCTCTGCAGTTCCAGTTTAACTCGTTACTCAGGCTTCGGCTGCCTTGCAGTTTACCAGATTCCTGAGCTTCTGACGCAACACAAACACCATTTTAAACCATCATACGGTACGTATGATTGATATAAATGTACAACGTTGAATCGTTCGAAAGTCGATTACTTATTGAAGAACAAAACCGCCTTTTTAAGACCGGTAAAAGCTTCAAAATCCACGAGTGGAGTATTTACTGACGTATTTTATCACGTATAACAAAACGTCAAAACGTCTTAAGCTTCTGTTAACCACATACGTTATTTTCTGCAATAATCAAAAATCCAATGCAAAAATCCGGTAGACTTGTTGTCGAGGGAACCGGTAGTGAATAAATGACAACTCTCTTCCGGGTTTTAGGACTCATTCCTGCCTAATCCATGCCCATTTCATGGCCGATGCCAATGCCTTCCCCCAAGGCCTAAACCCTGAACCGTCACGGATTTAAGTGACGTCACCTGGTAAATGCTTGAGTGCGAGAGAAAAGAAAAGAAAGAAAGAACACTTTATTAATCCACATTTTTTTGTGTCACACACACAGCACGCAGTCGGTGGTGGCCGCCAAACACAGACACACATGCAGGGGGAGAACAGACTCCTCCCCGTCGGAGAATTGAACCCTAGTCTCCCGCGGCCCGCGTGGATACTGGCCACTATACTAATTAGGAGCGAACTGGCTGCAAGGGCTCGGAATTGTATAAATAGGAATGGGACAGCACTTTACGACATATCGCGTTACCTTGACGACACCAAAACATGTTACGTACGATTGTGGGTTTGGGACTTTTTATTTTACGTTTTTTACTTTCTTCACAACAAGGCACTTAAGGGACCGACTGCCTGATCTGAACGTCTTCCAGGCTCGTGCCTTACAGAGTGGACGAGAGGTGATCGGCAAATAATCAATTTACTGTTTTTTGTCAAAACAGCATCATGAAGCAGAAAATAAAAGAAATGGTTGATGAATAAACATTTGTCCATACATTTGTTTGCCGTTTTTTTTTAATGCTTCTGGGCTTCCCCTGATAACCCTGTATTCAACGTCACAATGCCATGAACTGTGAGCAATTCCCTCAGGCAAAGTCTGCAGAGATGCGGACTTACGGAAAGTGTGCATAAAGGGCTCAAAAAGTCTGCGAGAGAGCCCTCATGCACTTGACGATTTGACAGTGGGACAGCCCTAAACCCTCGCGCACTTAGCGGGAACGCACCTCAAAGTCCGTGAGTCCGTGAGGGTGGACATTGGGATTGGGCCACTGATGATGAGACAGACAGGGGAGGTGGAGACATAAGGGAGGCAGGGACACAGAAGAAACACAAGGAAAACCCGGGGTCGGGGCTGGAGCCGTGACATTGACAGGCAGATCCCACAGTTTGTCTTGGGGATCACTGTGACAGTTAGCAGAGTTGGGTGAAGTCTGAGAGTTTTCAACAACTACTGAATTAACCTGGTGTTCCTCTGGGTACTCTGGGTAACAGTCTGTTATCCTCTGTATGCTCCCTGTCACTGTTTTACCCGGTATTATGATATCATGGTGTGTGGCATTTATCACATAAATGTTCACTTTACGCGAGGAACAGGAAATGTTTATCAGCTGACAGCTAAGTTTGAGTCCCTCATCCAATGAAAGGTTCTATTCCGGTTCAAAGAGCATTTCCGTTTTCACTTTGAGATGCACTTACATAATTACATACTTGTCCCCCTGGAACTACGACTGATGCGCGTCCTGTTTTGACAGGGTAAGTAACATTCTCATTTGTAGCTCCCTGAATGAGGTTTAGCAGTGCTTTTGTCTTTCCTGGCCCTACTCTTAGTGAACTTCTGAGCAAAGTTACTCTTTCACGGAGCTGAACCTGGTTCTCTCCATCTCTCACTATCTCCTCAATGGCATTAAACCCTATTATGGGTCTTTGTACTATGTCCCTGCTCACCAGTACTGGAACTAGTATTTCATCAGATTTTGCCATTTTAGCTTTTGGATCACACAGACTAACCTCAACCCAGCCCTGAAAGGGGATTTCTGAGCCGTTAGCAGCTCTTAGGTCCAACAGTTCATCGTCGTTTAACATTTCACTGATGGATTTGATTTCTGCATCAGGTAAGTTTTGGGACTTCCATGCCTCACTCATAATAGTTACTTGTGAGCACTGTGTCCCACAAGGCTTGAGTCTTAACACCATTAATTATGCACTAGCTGTGTTACTCTCCTCTCCTCTGTTTTCGTAAATAGGGGGTTTTCTTTGGTCGTTTGCTAGGTTTAGCTGAGGCCGTGGTTGTTAGAGAGTCACTGTCATCCCCACTTCTCTCTACTGAGTTCAGACTTGTCCTATCAGTGGCTTTGTTGGTGCCTTTAACCTTTTGGGCCCTCTCATTTTCATTATACTGAACGATCTGCATTTTTTGCAGCAGCAGCTCATCACTACTGTTCTCATCCTGCAGATCCATTCTGCTCTAATGTCATTTGACAAGCCTGTCATGATGGACAGGCTTGTCAAAACATTGAAGGGATTGGGCAGGTATTTAAAAAAACATTATTGATGCTCCTCTCAGACCTGATGATGACTGGTTATGCAGCCCTGAGTACCAGGCTACTTAAGGCTCATATGTGTACTGCTATTGCAAACAGCAGTTAGGGGGACTGATGGTACAATGTATCCACATGAACCAGTGTAAAGGCCATGAGTGGTACCACGAGGAATGCCTCAATGAAGTGGACCGACATCAGGCCAGGCAAGTAAGTTCATTCCCTCTTTACCACAACACAAAACAAAACATGTCTTAACATGTAAGTTGTTTTTGTTACAGACACATGGGGCCAAATGTATAAACCATGCGTCTGCACGAAAAGTGTACTTACGCCACTTTCCACGGAGGTTTCCGAATGTATAAATATCCACGGGCGGTGAGAGGGTGCATACTGGTACGCATCTTTCTCACCCCCACTTTCCACGCAGGTTTCCGAATGTATAAATATCCACGGACGACGAGAATGTGCGTACTGGTACACATCTTTCACACCATGCGTACCGTATACGCAGTCTTTTGAGTCAGATTAATGTGACGTTGTGAGTTGGCAAAAAAGGATAATAATAGTGTGAATTTGGGTGACATTTTATTTAGAGCTTTTTTCTTTCACTACATTGTGTTACGATGTAATCTATAGTTTAAAAAACCTTCACTATGATTACATAGTGATGCACGAGTGGTTAACAACCTTTTTTTGACAAGGCTTAATTTCGTTCTATCTTGAGTAAATATGTTTGTCACTATGAATTATAATAATAATGATCTTTATATAAATAAATATATACATGATCTTTATATAAATAAAGACTATTATTCTGTATTATTGGGGAGTAAGAATATATTTGCGCAATATTGCTATTGTGCAATTTAGGCGAGAACGAGTCGTCAGAGACCGTACTGATTTTCTGGCCCATGATGATGACTGGCTAATGTGCTGCTTTCGATTTCCAAGAGTTGTTCTCTTGGAATTGTGTGCTGAACTGGACCCTGTGTTGGAACGGCACTCTCGGAGAAACTCTGCCATCCCCATCCATCTACAAGTATTGGCAACAATCAGGTTTTTAGCGACGGGGACATTTCAGCAGGAGCTTGCAGACAGATCATGGATATCCCAGTCTGCCCTGAGCCAGGTCATGCCCATGGTGTGGGCATAATTTCTTTGAGTCATAGATAAATCAGGTTCCCTTACACAGCAGCTGAACAGGCCAATATCAAAATGCAATTTGCAGCGATGTCCGGTTTCCCAAATGTAATATATGTATATAATATTGTATTGTATAATATGTATATAATATTTAATACCCTCAGGTGACAATGAGTATGCATTGAAGCCATGGCTACTTACGTCATTTACAACCCCCCAGAGCACACAACAGACGCACTATAATGTGGTGCACAGCCGTGCGCACTCTGTGGTAGAGTGTTGGGCTTTTAAAAGGGAGATGGTTTCGGTTACTTTCTGCCATTCAACTTGTTTCATTTTGTTGGTTGGTCTTCCTCAACACAGAGTAATGCAAGGATCCAAAAAGACATTTCAATTTTCATACAGGAATATTAAAAAAAACACTGTTTGATTATGTTCCGGGGAGACAGCATAAATGTTGAATAAAAGTTTTCTTGCATCAAGTGTCTTATTATAAAAAGCATGATCATGGGAAGAGATACATACACAGCAAGTGTTATGCAACTCTTCAATAAAGGTTGTCCACACTGTTGACTGTTGAAGAGTGTGGTTAACATACATAAAGAGGTTAACCCTTCAGGGCCTAATTGGCTGTAACTCTCACACTTCTGGGGAACTATGACAGTTTCAGACAGACCAGCCAGCTTAAGGATACCCAGCTACCTGATCGGGATCAGGAATAACTAGGAATAAACTCGTCGCAAGGGGCCTTGAAACTAATGATTGAAGAGCAATGCATAGTGCTTAAAGCAAACAATATGCTTATGCAGTATTTCTTCACAAGGCTGTTCAGCATTCCAACACATGGATATACAGTATTACAAAGATAACATAAGTACATAGTATTTTCTTCCACAGTTAAGATTTTCAAAGTTTACCTACTCCCAGAGAATCAGAGCCAAGGAAGATGGGTGTGACAACGAGGACCCTTTCTGAGAACATGGACTTGTGGCAGGACCTGGCAATAGGCTGAGAACAGGTGAGGATGTATAGAATGTTCTACTTATTATTCTGAGTTTGATAAACAATTAACTGTATAGGTGACTATGACTACTATAACTAACCTGTGGCATCACATGCACTGAAGCATTTGCTATTAGCAAATTTCAGTGTGTTGCATATTTCTATATTGCAATATAGAAATGATTAAGCACCTTGGTTCTTAAACGTTTTTTCTGTTCTGAATGTTCTATCAGTTCTTTCATGCTTGGGTGCACTGTCGCTTGGACTGAGCGAGGGAAAATGTACAGTAATGCTTTTCCCTCCTGTCCATCCCTTGAGCAGCGTTCAACTTCCTGCCAGTAATTCATGATACTGTCAGATGGTCCCCAGTGCACCACCTTCCGTACATCTGGTATTTCTTCTCCCAGGCCAAAAGTGATGTTGGCAATGACACATCTGATGGTGCTGGCCTGTGTTGTAAAGTCAAAAGCAATTCTTTGTTGCGTGGTTGTATCAGTGTGGCTGTGGTACATTTCTATTTTATGTTCTGTTGTGTGTTGTCCAGCTTTCCATGCCATATCTTCTAGTTCTTTCATCATGGCTCCATAGACTCTCGTCACCTGGTTGATGGTCCTAAAGAAGATTAAAGTAGCAAAAATCTTTTCATTTGTAACCATTTCTTACAGTTGTGTCACTCTGTTAAACTTGCCTGCAGTAAATGATGGTCTTTGAAGCGTTAATACCAAAATCCTTTCACAATCCAGTCAACCTCTTTGGTGAATTCCACTGTACTACATTTCTGAACCGAGAGGTGGATGTTTGCCCTAATAATTTTGAATAAAAATTAAATTAAAGGGGAAAAAAAGTTAAATATCAGTCCTTTGCATTGGCAATGAAATTAAAATGATCCTTTCTTGAAAGATTGTGTGTTTCATACCGTTCAGAACAGCAATGATGTCCACTGCATAGCTTTCAAAATGCATTCTGTTGAACATCTCGCCTGTCACACTCACGCTTTCACCCTGACACACGCACACACAGGTTAAAAGGGCACGGCTGCAATCGGCCTTAATTGGCCGCAGCCGGTGCTGGACACAGGAAGAACCAGTCCACTGACTCAATTCTATCCTGCATCCAGCCTCCGCCTCCCCACACCCTCCCCCCAGTCTTCCACAGAGATGTAACATTTTCAGTTTTTCAATGTGATGAAGTGGCACTGCCATAACAAATGATATCCTGGGTTTGAATAAGTCTCTCAATATAGGTATGGTATAAATTAAAAGAAGAGCTGGAAGCATCTTATAATCTTAGCTTTGTAGCTACTAAAAGGAACAGTTGTCTTAGTTGTCATAAAGTATACAAAATCAGACATCATTTAAGTCATTTATGTTGTATGTCAGGAATGTTCAGATTATTTTATTGTTTTATTATATTTTATAGTTTTTCCTCTTTCCTTGTTATGTCAAGTATTGTTGATACCAGTTAAGAAACGGCTGTCCTTTTTTATTGTAATATTTATTTTTGCATATTTATATTTCCTTATTTATAGCACTGTTTATATATTTTTTCAAGATATGTCCATATTGTTGAACATACTGCAGCTGCAGAGACACCAACATCCATCCACTTTCTGACTTGGTCTGTCAACGCTTTCAGTAGGCTGATAACCACAGCCGACAGGTTTAGTGATAACACAACAGGTCAAATTGCAACAGAGAGAGAGACTGTGCTGTACCTCTACCTAAATAGGTATATGAGTATTTACTAGGGCTGAGTAATGTATATTGTTATCACGATATTTGACCCATTAAATACAATGCCCGCATGGCCACCATAATTGTGCGGTCTATTTAAGCTGCCACACTCTCACTGCTCATTCTCTGCTGCTGCCACCCTGCACACCATGTTGCGCTACGGCAGTTTATGCATGCCGATGAAGCTCACCCCACCACCACCCCAGCATCCACCTGTGGGCTCTGTTTCCTATTCCCCCTAGGGGGGAATACTACCGATCGCGCCCCACCTCACTCGGCTGACCAAGTGAGCCAGGCAGAGGGAGATGCAACAGGGCCCTGACGCCAAAGTAAAATCGTCTTTGCATTTTATTCTCAATTGTCATTAACAATACGTGAGTTGTTGCCTGAAAAATAAAAAAGGACGCACATAGCAACCGCAACCTGCAACCTGTAGCTTATTAGGAAAAGCATAATCAAGTTTATGCCATGTTCCAATGTTGTTGTTCAGCAGGAAAACAAGTAGTGGTTTAACACTATCTATTGAAATTATCGTGTCCAGTAAAAGTCTGTTGGTAACAAGACATTAATGTAGGTTTCTGTTAATTTTCGGTTTAGTGCCCAGCCCTAGTATTTAGGCTATATATGTTAGACCAAGTACAAGCGGACCCAAACGCAGACAAAAAGCTGGAGGCAGAAAAGGCAGATTTACTGCTGTGTCACGTGGAACAGGAATACAGGCAAGCAACAGGAAACTAACAAACTGACTGACTGAAACTAGACAGAAGCGTTCTAGGGCAGTAGTAGCGGCAGTTGACAAAAAGACAAACTAGCACTGAACTGACTGGAGGCAGGGCTTAAATACATGGTGAGTATCAATATCAGTATCATGGTATCAGTGCAGCACTAGCAGCATGGAGCTCCATCAGACACGCCCACAGCCTGTGAGAAGGAGACAGAGACAGACAGAAAGAGACAGACAGAAAGAGGGAGACACTAAGGAACAGAGGTAGGAAGCGCAGCCGTGACAATATATTTAGGCTATATTTTTTCATTATGCAATTGTCAAATTCCAAGGGCCCACTCTCACACAATTTTCGGACCCTCTGTACTCAAACCCTCCCTCTGCCCCTGCTTATTCAGGTGATTTTGAGACCAACGTGCATGCATTCTTTAAATCACACAGGACTAAAAAACATATGAAACAATCTGCAAGCTCTTTAAGAAACTGTATTGACTATCAGTATTCATCATTTTCAGACGGGAAGTACTATGAAAAAAACCTTCTTGGGGACAGAGAGTTTACAGTATATAATAAGTATAATAGGACAGAGCAATTACATGCTGTTGTCATGATTGACCACGTTCATTATCTCTCATGTTTTGACACAGATTTCCCTAGACAATTCCAAAACACCTTTACCAAAGACTGAGCAGGATAAGGATGGCAATCTGTGCTCTGGAGCTGACATCCTCCAGCCTAACTGGAAAATCTCCCTCAAATGCCATCCCCAAGGACCAGCTTGACCCTGTGAAGTTCATTGCAGTTATTGGTACATTTTGGCTTAATGTATAGTAAATAAATCTCATTCTATTTGCATTTTATTGCATTTATTTGCCTTCTTTCCCTGACTTTCTCAGTCAGGCCAGTAGGAGAAACATCATAGGTTATATACAGACCCATGGGTCTGTATATGGACTGATTGTGTGAGCATATGATAGATAGATAGATAGATAGATAGATAGATAGATAGCTCGCTCGCTCGCTCTTTATTGTCCCCGGGGGAAATTGCAGTTTGCAGCAGGACAGTACAGGACAAGAGAGGCACACATCACTATACAATAAACAGTAAACAAATTTAAGGGCAATAAGCTGTATAAAAAAGATCCTCAAAATATACAAAAAGAAAAAGAAGTTCTGAGCAGTTCTGAGTAGGTCCGAGAAGAAAGCAGCAGGCTCAGGGGTTGATGTTGGAGGTAGCGTTGTACAGTCGGATGGCTGTTGGCACAAAAGAGTGCTTGAGGCGCTCCCTTGTGCACTTAGGTTGGATGAGATGGTGGCTGAAGGAGCTTCTCAATCCATTCATCTCATCATAGAGGGGGTGGGATGGGTTCTCCAAGATGGATCTGATTTTTGACCTCATCCTCCCCTCAGCCACCTCTTCCAGACTGTCTAGCCTCTCTCCCACAACTGAGCCAGCTTTCTTGACCAGTTTGTTGATCTTGTTGGCATCCTTTGCCTTGATGCCACCTCCCCAACATACCACAGCAAAGAAGAGTGCACTGGCCACCACAGTCTGGTAGAACATGCGGAGCAGCCTGTTGCACACATTGAAT
>CABFOQ010027474.1:19362-29690 GCA_900660455.1 Gephyroberyx darwinii | reverse complement strand
GCGACAGAGAGAGTGAATGTGCATAACCACAGCCTGAGAAGAGGGAGAGAGAGAGAGAGAGAGAGAGAGAGAGAGAGAGAGAGAGAGAGGTTGTGAGTGAGTATTTATTTGCTTGACACTGTATGCGTTTGTGTGACTGTTTAGCCTCAAGCTAACAGCACTGCCTAGGTAAGAGGCCTGTGAGCGTGGATGGGACCAATGTAGTGCAATGCCAACGTGTAGGGACAAAGGGCAGAGAGGAACAGGCATCACACACACACACACACACACACACACGTCCACACTGACACCAATCAAACTGAGTGAGGGAGAGATTGCTGTTGGATCAGTTAATCATTAGGGCTTTTCACTTACGCAATTTTGTTGACTGTGGCATCTTCAATGTCATCTGAAAAAGAATATAGAAATTACAAAAAAATGTGAGAAACAAGACTGAATCTTTACTGTTTTGCATCAATTGTTGAGTAATTTTAACAAGGAAACATTTTTCATAAAAATAAAGCTTGACGGTTAACCTTGACAAATAAGGAAAGCTTAAAAACACATTATTGTGACACCAATCAGGTACAAGTTGAAAATGTAGGAATGCTAATAGATAGGGTGAAGTCTGTTTTGCCTGAGTTGGAGGCCGGGGGGTGAGCGAGTGTGGAGAACGTTCAGAACACTTTGTTCAAGCAATACCAAGAGTGAAAAAACTGGACCACATATAGGGAAGAGTGCAAATGTTACTGTATAATTATTGCTTGATAAATGAGGCAAAGCCCTAGGAAGAGAAACCAGTTCTTGCTACTGTCAAAAACAAAACACGTTTTGTGGTTCAGTATTACATAATTGTCATTTAGCTGCAAGGCACAACTGCTCTGCTGTTGGTGATGCACATGGGATATACACAACTAATGCATAGCAGGCTTTCAAAGCTTGGCTGTTCCAAAACCCAATAAATGACCTGGCCATCCCCCAGGCTCTAGCCCAGCCTAGACGTCAGTGGAGTAATAGAGACCCGGCTAGTTGGAGGGGGTTACATCTGCTTCTAATAGGGGCAAGTTATTGGAGTTATTACATAACTTTCAACCCAAACACCTAGCAACACCTTAAACAAGTATTTTAGAATGGAGAAACCAAAGTATATTTGTTGTTTGGTTCCTGCTGTCACATTACATTTATGGTAGAGAAAATGGTTGCATGTGGCTCGTAATCCTCACATGTGCTGTGACCAAAACCAGATTTTACATACAGTCCCACACCATCGATACTGTCAAAAACAAAAGCCTAAGACTCAAAGTCATGACAAAATGAACAATCCCTGATCTTGAAGTTGGTTGTATATGCTTGTTGAATAAAGACCTTCTTTGAGTCCAAGCAGAGAGGCCTTGGGCTAAGAATGACAGTGTATGTTTTTCTTGTAGCAACATTCTTCACCGCCCCTCCACGATCCTGACCCACAGGGAGGCTGTCTGAGGAGGTGGTTATATGTTGCATAACTCTCCTTATTCTGGCCAGGGTCCACAGCCTTGGGTGGAGATTGCTACACCTGGGCACATGTACATTTATGTGTATGTAAACACAGTAAAGAAAATGCCAACTGATCTAACCTCATAAAACCCATATATGCCGACGTGGGATTAAATAATTGCATTTTTTATATGGCATACCCTTCAGAACATATGCTTACAAAAGAAATTAGGTTTGTAAATTCTGTTCAATTTACTGCTTGTCTGACATACTGTTCTGAACGTTATCTAGCTCTCCACTGGACCGTCAATCAAAGCCTCAATTACAATTTCCCCTGTACATAAGGTTTCAGGTGTGGCCTACATACTCTGTGGAAGAAAATTCCAAAACACCCATGTAATCAGTATACTTGTCAACACCATCAATTCTCCTCCTGGCCTAGATTCAAAGCTTTGTCACAGGGCAGCGTATGCGTTGTCTGTACTAAGATCCAGAAGGTAGAGAGTGGCTTTAAAACTCACCAGTGATAAACTCAGCAGTCTTCTTGAAGTGGGTGAGGATAAGGTAGGACACAATGTAAAGGCACGTAAACAGAAGCACACAGATCTGGAAGATTAAAAGGAAAAACAAACATTTTATTACTGCCATTATTTTGTCTTGTCAAGTAGTTATTAGCATTTCTTTGACTTGGGCGAAAGCACAGGCTCATAAACACTCATGCTCTTTCTGACTGGGTTGATTAGCAACACAATAGTTTAAGTAGGCTCTTATCGCTCAGAGAGGCCTGAAGGAGGGGGTGGATATGTGGCACAGATACAGAGAACATCCAGAGGAGACAGAACAGGGATTAGACATATGACAGGGAGTGGGAAAGTGGCTCCAGGATAACACTAAGGCATAATGCAGAACAGGGCGCTCACAGATCGTCACAGACGTTTATAATAGATTTGTTCCTCAGAGACTTGTTTCACATTCTTTCGCATAGCCAGTGACACAGCCAGCAACTGCTGATTGAATATGACCAGGTATTTTCTAGGTTAGCCTGTCCATCACTTAAAGGGCCAACATCATAGTACATCCAACATTTTGACAAGGCCAGGTCAGACAGATGGAGTTTGCAGAAACTAGGATGGATTAGGGGGACAGCAAGAGAAGAGGGTTAACCCCAGTGATGGATCCTGCTCAGAGAGATCATCTTTTACCAGATAAACTGATTGTGGTTCCAACACATTTAGCCTACATTCACTCAGCAATTTGTTGTCTGGTGAAGCTCAACATTTTACTCCAAGTATAATGTAAATTTGGTGTACAGCTATTAGGCAAACAATAGTGCTAACACACGATGCGTCTATCATGAGCCTACCCTTAAGAGGGACATAAGATTCTTTAACATTTGGAGAGAACAGCTAAAGTACAACGCAAAGAGCCACATCTTACAGATAAGCTCACTGCAGTACAGTAGATACAGTCCCTACTGCACAGCCAACAGCCAGGAAACTAACCCAGACCTATAACTTACTTATTCAGCATAACAGAAGTCTCTGAATATGCACTGTGTTGATACAGTCAGCAGCTTTAAGATTCTATTTCACCAAGCACTCTAAAGTCTCAACCATGTGGACCTGTTGAAATAAAAAGCCCTCTCAGGTTGACCTGTTCACAAATTCAATTTGGACATTAAGTTGGAAAACACATTCAGTCTCACAGTGTTAAACTTGTGACTCAATCAGTGGAGGATAAAAACATGCTGAAGAACTGTGAGTGAGTCAACACACATGGCCAGATACTAGTGGCTGCTTCCTCTTGACCAACGCTAGAATTGAACCCAAACTCTGTCTCACTCTCTGTTCCTGAGGTGAGAATAACAGCAGAAAACAACTGGTGTGGGAGGGGCTCTGGAGTATGGCAGAAACGTGACAACATACATATGATTGGTCTGTAAAACCGGTTTCCTAATAGGATGCAAACTAAAGCACATTGGATGTCTGGAAAGAATAAAAAAGGCTTTTGACAGAGCTAGCTCATAACCTAACTTCTGAAATACCAATGAATTCTATGATTCAAATATAATTTGTGTCATTAAGCATCAGGTTTCCAAGCAACTTATTTCACACAAGTATAGTACAATGCATTGTGAACTACAAAAAGGGCCAGGAGAGCAGAGGACTAGATCAAAATAAACATGCGGAGACAACGGCCCTTTACGTCAAACCTATTATTCCAAAATATGAACAAAGAACCTTTAACAATGGACCACTAGGACGTATGGACATATGGTACAGTAACAAATGGGGGATGGGCACGTACCCCTCCTCTTATATCTTTGGTTGGAAGAGGCTGACCCACTTAAGAATGGAAGCTGACCCACAGAAATCTGGCTTGTTTCTTATTTACACAAGTACATTAAGTGTCTCAAAAATCTGCCTGCCTGGCTAAGTCCTAATATTTTTACAGTTACAAGCAATTAAGCAAGTCAAACATGGATTTTGTACCATTAGAATTTTGTCTAACATTGTCTAAACATGATTGTAGCATCAAGCATGGCTTTTGGTGTCATGTAGCCATAAAGCCTGGGCTACTTTATTCCAAACTAAGCATATAATTGTATCTCTTGAGAAATACATTGCTTGCTGTGTAGGTGGGACTGGTCATGGATAATATGCTGAGACATGGCTGCAACTTGCAAACAATGCACCGTGCATAACAAGTAATCAGATCAGCCTGTGAAATTGTTCAATAGTGCAGTCTGCATTTGGCAAGAAGCCTGCTATAGTTAATCCAGCAAAGGGAAAGCAGGGAACAAAAGATGGGTGAAAAGGGGGTGGGACAGGGCAGAATAACCCTCTTTTAGTTCATGTGTTGCAGATAGGAACACGTGTTTGATTGGCAATGCCCAGAGCTGGCAGAACTTGAGAGAGGAGACTGGAGAATTTCAGCATCCAGAGGCATATCTTTGTGTTGAACACACAGGTCCTGGACTCAGAGTTTGCTAAAACCCATTTTAAAATGCACCAAGTAGCCTCAACACCTTTGTGCTGATGAAAGCAAAAACAGTGAAACACTTTCACATCCTACGATACCAAATCTTGTACTATAAAAATGCAAAGGAATTTGGCAGTGGCACAGCATGTCCTTGCAAAATCAATGTCCACTAAATCAGTTCAGACTCCTATTGCAAGACGAATTTGCCTCACAATTTGCCTAGCACTATGCCTAACTTTTTTCTATTCAGCAGCTCCTTTAAAAATGGCCTTGATCCATGACTCCCACAACATTACAGACTTATCTCCAAGAGCCCCTTCTATCTAAAGTCCTAAAGTAAACATTTTTGATACATAAACACAGTACTGAACAGCTTTTCTCAGGCTCAATAAAGACATCCTAATGCATGCATGATCTACCCATGATTGGTTTATAACATATCTATCAAACTGAAGATTTCCAGTATCTAGTAGTGATTGTTTCATTGTTTCAGTCACTCCACTGACATACAAAGTACCCCAGGGGTCTATTCTGTTTTCAATTAAGAATCACTTACAAAATCAGTTTTGTCTATTCATGATTTGGAAAGAATTATTGATGCTGCAGTAAAACCTGCAGTTGCCTGGCACCAATTGGTGTAAAATTCTGCTGCGAGGCTTTTGACAAAACACCCTCCTGCTGTAGTTCCCACATTACACCAATACTGTCATCCTTAGCTTGGCTGACAATCAAGCATAGAATTAATTTAGAGTGATTAATAGAGTACTATTACAATATTACTGATTTGTTGTGGCCTCAGAACACTGACGTCACTCCTCCGGGCAGGGCTTAGCTGGTGTAACTTTAAAACAAAAGATGACCGTACCTTTGCAGTGTTGCCGATGTCTTATGTAATGGGTAATCAATAGCAATTAGTCAAGCCAACAAATCAACCAACTGAAATGGACAAGTTTACCAATGGTTCCAAAATATGTAGTGGAAAGGAAGATATAAACTTGTATTGTAGGATATTGTCATTTACGATGGCCCAGTATCACAGATAGCTTGTCACAGAACATGGAATGCTGCACACACGAGCTCTGGTTGTACTTTTCAGGGTTAAAGGTCAGTATCCATGTGTCCTGTTGTAACTAAACTAATCTTCAAGTCAGGTCTGAAGGTCAGCTGGTACTGTTAGTGTTAAGGAAAAGTCAGCAGAACAGTGACAGCAGCAGAGGTAAATGCATTACATCCAGTTGAAATGTGAAGATGGGTGAATCAAACCATGGTGGATGGATAAAGGAGTCATTTTTGCAAGGAGGGGTCGTTACAGGCTCAACATAAGAAGGGCCCCAGGTGCTGGAGAGGCTTCGTGGGTTGCCCCTTTGTGGCTGTACCATAAAACTACCAAATGATCAGCTGCGTCCATGCAATAATTGGGGTCTGTAAGGAAGTTTAGTTAACGTTAGCCCTCAGGACAAGCTTATTCCAACCAGTAAGCTAGCATTTCAGTTAGGTTACAATTTACATCCCCAGCTACTGCAGCGCCAAGGTTGAAATGTTAACGTTAAACTGAGAAAACTTGACACGGTTAGACTTTTACAACCTTTGAGACACGTAAAACAGACATTAAGTGAATCGGCTCCCTTAGCGTTAAGTGGCTGGTTTATCTTTAATAACTATCTTGATGTACCCGAAGTTACCGTTAGCACGGCGTTACTTACTATGGTCTCCCTGACACGATTGTGGAAAAGTTGCTCTCTAACCGACACGTCGTCTCCTTCCATTCTCCGAAACCATAACAGTATCGTCCAGCTTAGCAGCACTGGGCAAAATAAAACGTAAAAAGGTAGACCATCTTCTTAGAAACGCCGTGGATGCGCAGCTGGTTAGCCTGGCTACATTTTAACAGGGCTGAGACGCCGAGCTAGCCTGCTCCCCAGCAGCGCTGCAGCCGCTGATTAAATAAAAATGAGGGGTGGAGAGAGTGGCTGCGCGAGACAACTGGAATGGGAGGGACACAGGTAGCCCCGCCACTCTCCGGGATGTAATAAAAAAAAAACCTCTTACTAAACAGATAATAAATAAATAATAAAAATAAACAAATAAATAATAATGTAACAAATCGTCATCATCTCCAAAAATGTGTACGTAACCACTTCCACTTGTTATACTAGAGACTCCGTCCCGGCTTTAAATTGTTCAGGTACTTTAGGAAATGTGTGGTATTCCACAGTATTCCACTTTTTGATACGCCATACTATTTCACTTTTTTCTTTATGACACACACTACCATGGATATGGATGGCGAAGAATGAACAGTGACATCTGTGGGTCAAATTGCACGACACACTTTTTAAAGCACTCCAAGTGGCTTTCTAGTTAATTCAACGTTTAACCTTTCATGCTGAACCAAGTATTTTTTACAGATGCTTTCAGACAGCCCACTCATTTTCTCCCGGAAATCTATATTTTTTTTTGTCATCGTCACTGATGGGGACTCATAGGTTTAAGTTTTGTGAATGCATTTGTAAAGCACTATTTCGTATAGGGTTTAAAGAACAAATTAATGCATTGCTTGAACCATGTTGTAAATTATTTTTATTTCAATTAATTATTTCCCAAATTTCGTCTGTGTATAGACTTTACGCCGTATCACGCAGATGATCAAGCTGATTTGTAGCTAACGCAGTCTATTCAGGCCGCAGCGTCGTTTCACTGTCCTGATCCAAAGTCCATGTAACTATTGCAACGACATACTGTAGCTTAAACTACGGACATTGCTGGAAAGGACTTGTCGGGGTAAGGATTCGGAAGTAAACGTTCATATATTGTCTATCATAGCCTGCATTCAAAAAAATCCCAATTACAACTGTATCAGTCAATAAATAAATTACACGTTTACACGTTTACACAACAGGCCTATACTCTCTAATTGGTAGCTTATAGGCCTACAGATTGGTGCTTATCATGAAATCCTGACTTTTATGTAATGACGTGATTTTGTCTCTGTTCAAAGTTTAAATATCATTTTATGAATACTGTAGCCTATTTTGTTTTGGTACATGTTATGAATTGAATAGTTGTCTGACATGGTTTTCAAGGCCTTAAATCCATGTAGTTTAAACTTGTAGGTTTAAACTACGAGTAGGCTGAACTCTTGAGTTACTCTTTAATCATATTTCTTCTGGGGTATGACTTGCAGGTCCTTATGAAAGATGTCTACGTTTTCTTCAATTGTGCATGGATTGAAGCACTGAGGTTAAAGCATGGCGAAGAGAGTAATAGTAGCCTATGCCCTATGGGCAGTAGGTGGACCATTAGGCCTCCATCATTTGTATCTAGGAAGAGACAGCCATGCTCTGTTGTGGATGCTGACCCTAGGAGGATTTGGGTTCGGCTGGGCCAGAGAGTTCTTCCGTATCCCTGCGTACGTTGGTGAGGCGAATCAAGAGGCAGAGGAAGTGAGGAAAAGACCCCCAACCACCATCCCTCCCCCTGTAGGCCCTGTCAGATTTGCTGGGCAGGTGTGTGTGGGGATATACTTTGGCACTGTTGCTCTTATAGGATTGAGCTCTCTCAGTTTCTTCTATTTGATCGTCCTGCCTTTATGTGTGGGTGCAGGGGTGCATCTGGTATCCACTGCTGGCCGGCAGACTTCAGATCTCCACAAAACTCTGACTGCCTGTCTCATTACCTCCCCTATATTCTATGGTAGCACCCTCTCTCCTCTGCCCATCAGCCTGGCTGCCAGTGTCACTGCTGCGCAGCACCGTAGGTTCAAACCTCCACGGCCTCCTGGCAGGACTCAAGAACTAGGTAAGATCCCACTTTCTATACAGCCTCCAGGGGCAGTATATGTCTGTCACAATCAGGGTGGGAAACCAGCCACCAGCCAAATACTGGTAAAATTTGTCTGTAGCTGGTGAGTTTGGCTACCCCATCAGGCACTCTGGCGGCTAACCAGCATTTGGAGGTCCTACAGAGCTGCTAATGGTACATTTCTCTCTGTCTTTTGTCAGGTCCACGGCTTTACAAGCTCAGTCTAGCATGGCTGGCCTTTTCTGCTCCGCTGGGCTACTGTATTTTTCATAACACTACAGCCACCCTGTACTACCTGTCTGACTGTGTAGCAGCACTGCTGGATATTTTCTGGTTCCTGCCCTGGCTAAGAGGTGTGTTGGAGTACTTCCTTTTAATGCCTTATCGGATCTTGTATGCCCTGACTGGAGGGGGGTACACCGAAGAGGCCTGGAGGAAGGTACTGGAGATCCTGCTTAGAGAGTACACTGAGAGAGAGAAAGAGGCGCTGCAGGTGAGTCATCACATAACTTTGGAAAGACTACAAGAAATGATGAGTCAAATGAGTGAAGTCAATGCTCCTGCAAAGCTAACTTTTACAAGCTGTGTCCATTGTGTACCTGTTTTTGTTCCAGGTGTTGTCCTTGAACACAGATGCTTCTATTGAAGACATCACGCATAGCTACAGGGAATTGGCCAAGACCTGGCACCCAGACCACAACCCCAGCAAAGAGGCTGAGAAAATGTTCATAAAGATCCTTGATGCTTATGAGCTTCTACTACAGCGGCATAAACCCAACAGATTCAAATAGTTGCCCGACGGCGAGCCTGAGTGGGTGGAAGAGCGTAAAGGCATGACACTCTTGACTGCTTTACTTTTTAAGTCATTTATTGACAGCGTTTTTCAGGGAATATAAATCAAGTGCTGCACAGGAACTTGCATTGTCTTGAAGATATTATCATCTGAGAATAACATATAATTAACCTTGCTGTAATTAAGACAGAGAGCATTACACCGCATTGATTGAACTGGCAGCAAACTGTTTTATCACCTTGTTATTAACTATTGAACAACCTTATTCACACATAATTTTTGATTACTCACCATTAAAAGTGTCAATTATTTTGAATGTCATTGAAGTCTAATAAAGGCATAATGTGTCTCAATCAAGTAAAATATTGACAGTGATAGACAACATGGAATTTTAAAATAGCCCATCTACTCCATATTAGACATGCTTGCATTGCGGGAAAATGTCTCGATGATTGGTTCTGGTTGAATATCACCAAATGAATTTGATACAAAGTAAAGGCAGTAATGACTGACTGACAAACACGTAGCTCAAATTGACCTAAACTGCACTGTTGATTCGTTAGGTCTGTCGACGGCATCATTTTCGCTACATTTTTGTCACTAGTATCCGTACAACTTACATGCATCGATGCATTCGACAATCACTGGATCAAGAGCTCTGATGTACAATTATTCGGTCTGTATCCCAGCATGGGCCCGGAAGTTGTTTGGGATTCCCAGGTAAAAAAAATCCCGGAGATGCTGTCGTCGCCTGGGAAAACAAACAGCTATCCAGACAATTAAAAAAGAAAACACTAGTCGTCGCCAGGTAAGGAAGAGGCTAGCGGTCTTTGTCGCGGCGCTTGGTAAGACCAATTGTTGGCATTAATTTGGAAGCACGGTATGTTTTTGAGTAGTTGGTGGGGTGAATGCCATTTGTCGTGTGGTCGGGTGCCATAGCAACGGCTCATGAGAAACATTGTACAGCCCAGGCCAGTCTGCCATGCTCAATGTTAGATGACAGCAGCTTGATGCGGAGCGGCGATTAGGATACTCGCAACTCTTGCAACAAATGTCATCGTGTCGCGCTGTGCCTCGATCGGCCAGTACCTGACAGGTGTCACAAGAGGCGAAATCGATTGTGCTGCTAAAAACAAGTAGCCGTGAAAATGTGGAGAAACGTGGTAGATAATCGAATATGTATATGCTATACTGCGCTGTCGCCCACCTCGGAGGGAATAAAATTGTCAGGCAAGGGTCAGTGTTTGTGCGCGTCCCTTAAGCGCGCTGCCGTTGGATGGCTGGTGCGTCTCCCGGCTGC
>CABFOQ010027472.1:52223-68628 GCA_900660455.1 Gephyroberyx darwinii | reverse complement strand
TAATCTCAGAGGAGGGAATCAATCAAGCGGCCTGGTGGCGTTCCAAAGAGCCCCAGGGGCCTAGATGGCCTCGCTGAGAGAGAGTGATGGGTCCCGGCGCTTTAGAGAGATCTCAGCGGAAATCTCGGCCTTTCCATCTTTCCCTCTGGAGATGACAGGGTGTTAGGGTTCGCTCTCTCTCTCTCTACGTATACACCCTTTTTCTCTTTTTTATCTCCTCTCTGTCTTTCTATCAGTCTCTCTTTTTCTCTCCCTTTCTCAGACCATCAAAATATTAAAATGCTAGCGAGGTTGTATATCTCACACGCTGATATGTTTATGTGCACCATCGGTTTATATGAGACGTCTGGGTAAGACTGTTAAGAGAGTTCAGGTATCAATTTCACATCTTTTTGACAGCTCTCTTCCGTAAAACGCTTGTCGGCGACATGCGTCTGCAGTCCTCTGAATGCAGTGACTCTGGTTTTATTTAAGCTGTCCCCAAGATTGAGTGCTTCTATTCAGATGAAACAATCCAAAAGCAGTTTTGGTTTAGCTAGCAGGGAACACATCTCAGAGAAGTCCTCCATCATCCCCTAACCACAACTCTTTCAGGTTAATGGATTAAGTAAATACCCAGGGTTGTCTCACTGGGGAATTATGGGTTGCAAACGACAGTATATTTCAAAATGAATGGTTGTATATATGAAGGCATATGTGAAGCTGTTTTTTATGCAGACATTGTCGTATATCATTGCAGAAATGTATGGTAATTTATGCTCATAATTCATAGTAATTGGAGACATTTTTGCTTTTTCTTGGGGTTGCCATTTCATTTATTAGACCTTCCCGGAAAAGTTTTGTTATCGCTAAAATTGAAGCGAGCGACACAATGCTCACACCCCGATTGTAGACATGAACTTTCCCCATAAAGATGATACATGTTGAAGTTTACTCCTGCCTCCTGTCTCATCGTTCATAGTTGTGGCTCTCATCCAACATGTTTGCAGCCACACATTGAACACTGCAGGATTGGAAAAAGCTTACCGGAATTTTAAGTAAGTGCTGCTAACATTGTGTTTCCAAGAAAAATGTGTGCTGTAGTTTTCAAGTGACTTTTAAAATCAGTTTGGAATTGATGCAGATGCAGATGCAGTGCTTTAAAGTACAACTTCACTGTGGGGCAGGTGCATAAAAATGGCATTCCCCAATAAAGATATTTAGTCCTCCCAGTCCATCACATTGCTATCACATTGCCTATGAAACGAGACTCATACATCACTGCAAGGTTGGAAGACAAAGAACATGGGTCATTCAACTGCTCAAACTTTCTTCTTCATTCGGGGGTGAAGCACAAGGAGTCAAATACTCAATCTTACTCTGGTGCAAAGGGCGCTACGCAAGAATGGAATTACCCTTCCCTGTGAAGGCTTAACCGACAGCCTCAAATAGATGTGAACAGGAGGTGTTATTGGACAAAGTGTTTGTAGGGAGGAGAAAGAGGTCGGAAAACAAGTGCATGACCAGTACACCATGAAAACAACAGAACTCAACAGACAAACCACTTCTCTCCTGAAGCATTAATACCCCTTGAGGCACCGTTGCCTGAGGAGTAGATGTGGACAGACACCAGATGTTTAGTGCATCTTAAGAGTTGAGCTTTGTTTAAGCAGCATCTACAGCGGTCTCACTATTAAAAAGCAACAAAAACCCTTTGCTACTCTGGGGACCAATTTCTCAGCTTAAGTGACTGCACTGCGATGGATTATCTCAAGTCTCAGCATAGCGTCTCATTCTCCAGAAAGAGATCATAATCATAAATAACCGCTAAGTCATTTTGCTACATTAACCATGTTGACGCTTTGGTCCATGCAAATCTGATCTATGCACCAACAGATCTCCTTTTAAATGATCCTCTGTATTATCATTAATATCAAGCCGCCTCTTCTGTTGTCTGGCCCGGGCTTTGATATTTATCAAGCCATCGTTCATGCTGATGGTACCCCATTAGCTGCAGACAGTTTCAGGTTGACATGTTGACTTAATTGGATACAGCTCACGCTATAAATAAACTTCTTGACCCACGTGCCCGCCTCGTCTGGAGGATAGATGTTCTCCAATAGGGGGCTGTTGCGAAGGCACACAGTAATACTAAGATGCTCTGAGGGCATGCAGTGCTGCCACAAGAAGAGGTGTTTTCCAAGAAGAGGTGACATGATTTTTACCAGCAAAAGGTTTGGTGACATCATCATATTGTTGAGTATAGTGAAAATTGTCAGAATCAGTCAACAGTGACAACAGAATAGAATAGAATAGAATAGAATAGAATTGCAATTATTTACTAATTACATAACAACCCGCAATGTTTCAGTTTTCAAATCTACTTTGAATTGAAAACTCCTTGTCAAGGTTCACCATTTTGTCCTACTGCACAAGCATTATCCACAACCATGTGGTATATGTACACATCTAGCATGTGAAAGACCAAATTTCAAAATAAGAGCAGCACATGGATCAAAGAAACCCAATAAAATATGACTCATGAGGCCAATAAATAGCATTGTGTGATGCAGCATTGTGGCATTGTGTACTGGGATTTGCGTATCATTCTAATTTCATGAGAATGCATGAGAACCCAGCTTCTTCTGGCCACACAGACTCAAGTAAATGTGAATGAATGACAGCAACATCTCGAGACCATTTAGGCTAACAAACAAAAAGTGAATGCAAAGGTAGAGTACATGCAGCAGTCTCCCAGTCTCAGGCCAGTTGACAGCTGCATAACTCAGTGCCTCATTCTCATATGTCAGTTAGGATGTGAACGGCAAGGGAAGTCAAGCTCCGCGGTGAGGTTGTTGTCCTTCCTGTGAGACAACAGGACGTCCGCGGTGGTTTTTCTCTCCCACAGCAAGACATGAACAGCGGGAGCCCTGGGAGAGGAGAGCATGTTGTTCTCCTCAGGCTGCAGCGCCCCACACCTCTTTACGTCAATAACCTCCCATCTACCTTTGATGTCCTATAAATAGAGAAGCCTCTCATTCCACGGGCTTGAAGAATCTGCCCGCCTGGTGTGCTGCTCACTGTATAGACTTAAGTAAAGCTTCCACACGCTGCGGTGTGAAGTAGCTGCTGGACAGTGTTTCGTTCTTCTTTTTGCGCAGATTTGAACGACAAAAAAACAACACAAATGCAACAGAATATATATATATATAACTTGGGACAAACACTATAAATAAGAGAGATTGTCAGGATTGATTTATGTGTCTGTGATGGATGTGAGCACCACTGGATGCAGATTTGAATGGTTTCTGTAGGTATCCAACTTATCATATAAACATATACATATACACTAAAGCTCAAAAGTTTGGGGTCACCCAGAAAATGTCATGTTTTCTATGAAAACTCACACTTTTATTCATCAAATGAGTTGCAAAATGAATAGAAAATATAGTCAAGACACTGACGAGGTTAGATAATGATAATAATTTGTACTTGAAATAATAATTTTGTCCTTCAGACTTTGCTTTCGTCAAAGAATCCTCCATTTGCAGCAATTACAGGCTTGCAGACCTTTGGCATTCTAGCTGTCAATTTGTTGAGGTAATCTGAAGAAATTTCACCCCATGCTTCCTGAAACACCTCCCACAAGTTGAATTGGCTTGATGGGCACTTCTTACGTACCATACGGTCAAGCTGCTCCCACAACAGCTCAATAGGGTTGAGATCTGGTGACTGCGCTGGCCACTCCATTATAGACAGAACACCAGCTGACTGCTTCTTCCCTAAATAGTTCTTTGCCCATCTTAATCTTTTCCTTTTATTGGCCAGTCTCAGATATGTTTTTTTCTTTGCTTCTCTGCCTAGAAGGCCAGCATCCTGGAGTCGCCTCTTCACTGTTGACGTTGGGACTGGTGTTTTGCGGGTACCATTTAATGAAGCTGCCTGTTGAGGACCTGTTTCTCAAACTAGAGACTCTGATGTACTTGTCCTCTTGCTCAGTTGTGCACCGGCACCTCCCTTCTCTTTCTATTCTGGTTAGAGCCAGTTTGTGCTGTTCTGTGAAGGGAATAGTACACACGTTGTGTAATCTCCAGTTCCTTCTTGCACGCAATAGCCTTCATTTCTCAGAACAAGAATGGCGAATTTCAGAAAAAAAATCTTTTTTTCTGGCCATTTTGAGACTATAATCAACCCCACAAATGCCTCTTGCTCCAGATACTCAACTAGCCTAAGGAAGGCCAGTTTTATTGCTTCTTTAATCAGCACAACAGTTTTCATTGATCAATTAGCCTTTTAACATGATAAACTTGGATTAACTAACACAATGTGCTATTGGAACACAGGAGTGATGGTTGTTGAAAATTACATTTACCACATTAACAATGTCTAGACTGTATTTCTGATCAATTTAATGTTATTTGAATTGTGCTTTTCCTTCAAAAATAAGGAAATTTCTAAGTGACCCCAAACTTTTGAGCGGTAGTGTATATCATAAATATTTTTCACTTCAGGCTTTCAACTTCCTAAAACTACACAGTGCAGCTTTAAGTGAATCCTTCCATTTCCTAGGTGTATGACTACTGGCTGAATGACATGTACCTGAACAACAGACTCTCACTGCCGGTCAACTCCAGCCCTGCCATGGTCTTCCCACAACAGAACTTCAGGGCTCCCATTGACTCTCTAAGGTACTAGATACTGAACAATATAGAAAGACAAACATGTAATGACAAGTGTCTTTTATGACAACAAGGTACATTGAGACAGGGCAGGCAAGCCTATCCTCAGTCGGTTTCAGTCGAAATAAAGGGTTTTGTTTTTTTAGGGTTTTTACCCTTGCTGAACTGAACCTAAGTGTTTACAGAACTGAGTTTTTTTTCTTGCCTGGTGACTGTTGCCTAACTATATGAAATGTTCAGAAAGTGGCTTTGGTTGATTATACTAGGACTTCCTTGCTACATCAGAGTGCTCACATTGACAGATAGGGTCATTACCCAGTACGTCTTGCAGGCTGAGAGGCCAGGGTACTGGTGTGAAGGTTAATAGACACTTAAGGTTATGGTTTGGGTAACATGCTATTGATCTGGGTATAGGCTGGCTCCCTAACCAGAAGATTTACATAAAGCATTTACACTGTTAACTTGAATACAGCTCCACAGTAAATCAAGAACAAGGCCATATACAGAGAATCAGCACTCTCAGTCTGAGATACAAGTAGAGAGGGCAAGCATGGGAAGGAGCAACCCAGTACAGTATGTGTGTTTTGTGAAATAAACCATTTCACAAGGTAAACTGTTTCTTTCTTAGGTTTACTGCCCACCTCATCTCTGGAGTTTTGGAGTACAAGACTCTTCTTGATGCGTAAGTGAATCGATTATGGGAGCAAGAATGAATCAATCCTAGGTGTTTGTGTTTCTCTTGGGACTCAATCAATCAAAATTCTTATTTTCACCTAGAGTACATGTGCTAGAATAGACCTGACATAGCCGTGTGTGTGTGTGTGTGTGTGTGTGTGTGTGTGTGTGTGTGTAGACGTGCACTACCTGTGGATTATGCCCGGGGCCAGCTGGCTGGAACTCCTCTGTGCATGGAGCAGTACTATCGACTCTTCACATCCTACCGCCTACCAGGGCCTGAGAGGGACACACTAGTGGCCCAGGAGAGTAGTGTAATGCCAGAACCTGAACACATCATTGTCGCTTGTAAAAAGCAGGTCAGACATGGAGAAAAGTGTTTACGGTGTCATTTCAGTGGAAAACATCAAATAATCACTAATTAGTTCCAAACAAACTTTTGTGAGTTCAAACAACAAAAGATGCACAGTTGTCAATCAGTTATTGTCACTTCGCTGTGTAATTTAAGTCTACAATAGATATAAAATACAGAATTATGTCACACAGATTGTTTCACTTAATTAGACTGAGAATTAGACTACACATCATGTCCCTGTCATGCAAGAGGACATGGATCATGACTGACTCGTGTCTAATGCTAAACAGATCTTACGGGTACTATGTTAACTTAGTGCCAATGAGTGATTAACAACCATAGCCTGATGACAAGTGCTCTATGTTAAGTTAATTAGCTATAGCATGTGTGACATTTGCATTAGATCAGCCAGCAACCTTCAGTACTGTCACGGTCATTAGAATTGCATAGGAGTTATTGGTACTACACGCCTAGGCTGAAACACTATTGGGCCTACAAAAGTCATGTTAAACAATTATACCATGGATGGTTATATCAGATGAAAAAAATAAATAAAACATACTCACTTACGACCACTATCAAATCATTTGATTAAGAGATAATGGAGTAGCATTGTCACTGAGGACTGAAGCCTGTTGAGACTGTAACTCTTATCAAGGGCTGTGCGAAAAACCTGACTTGACATTGCTAAAAAAAGATTCCAGATACAGTTGCTTGTAAAGATGCATATGAGAGGTAAGGAGAGGAGATTCCCTGCAGATGAGAGATTTAATTCAGCTCAGATAGAAAAGTAAATGGTGAAACCAGAATCAGAATCAGAATCAGAAACAGGTTTATTGCTAAATATGTTTTCATATACGAGGAATTTGTCCTGGTGTTTGGTGCATAACAAATAACAAAACAATCACAATAAACAATAAACATAGCAAGAGCATAATAAAAACAAAAGCAAGAATATAAGCAAGTACTGTAAAGAATACAATATAAAATAGAGAAATTCACACTAAAAATATGAAAAGATATAAGAGATAGAAAATAATAATAATAGAATAAAAAAGAATATGTGCCACGTACCTGTGCAAAGTGAATGTGCAAATTTGTGCGTTCATTTTAAACAGATGTGGGTGCTTAATATAATGTGTGGTGTCCGCAACATAGTGTTATTATCCACCCACTGTCCTTGACCAGGCACATACAATTAGCTGTTCCCATGTGTCCATTTTGTTAGGTAACAAATGGTCCTATATCATTGTACATATGGTTCTTTTGCCCACAGCATAAATTCACACCTAATATATAAGTAAGGTGGCAGGATAAGTGGAATGAAACCACTTGTGTCTTATTTAAACCTCTGTCTAGTTCTTTGTGCTGGATGTAGTGATCAACTTCCGCCGACTGAATGAGAGAGATCTGTTGACTCAACTGGAGAAGATTGTCAAGATGGCTGACAGTGAAGAAGAACGGCTCCCTCCCATTGGTCTTCTCACTTCAGATGGACGGACAGAGTGGGCAGAGTCTCGCAGTGTGCTCATGAGAGGTAGGTTTGGAATGGAGGATCTGGATTTGAACTGAATTTAACAACATTAAAAGCAGTATTGGCCTGATGGATACCAGTGTTCTCCAGTCTGTATGTCCCAACAGTTGGATGGTTTGCTTTACTTATTTTGCTTTAGAGTCTACCAACCGGGACTCTCTGGATATGATTGAGCGGTGTCTGTGCCTGGTCTGTCTGGATGACTCCGCCGGGCCTGACCTGACTGAGAGCACACGGGCCATGTTGATGCTACATGGTGGTGGAGCGACCAAGAATGGGGGCAATCGCTGGTACGACAAGCCCATGCAGGTAAATGAGCACAGCTAGCTCTGAAAATGTTTACCTCATCTCCTTGTTGATCATTGTGTCCTAGAGCTCTGAATTATGTCAGAGAATTATTTAAAGAATATCAAAGCACAGAAGGAAGGCTGGATGAGCAATGGCAAATAATTACAGGAAAATTAGGAACAGGGCCTATAACTGTGAACAAGCAATGCCAATTTCATGCAATGCCAATGCATGTAGTCAGCTAATCCCAAGCCAAATTAAGAATTTTGATTAGGAGAGATTCTGAAGTAGAGTAGAAGGTCCCAATGGATTACAACCCCGAGCCTCTGAGATGTCATTAGCAAGAACTTTGATAGAGATTTTTTGATTAAGAATTTAGATTATCTGAATTACATGATTTATAATTTAACTATCCAGAGAGTCAGAGGCTTGCTTTCCATATAGTTTCTTCACTTCAGGGTGCAATTTGGTTCTGCTCCAGGAAATCCCACTGAAAACAGTGTGACTGTGTCAGTTTGTTGTAGGATCTGACGGTTGCTGTGGAGTAGCATGTGAACATTCGCCATTTGAAGGAATTGTCCTTGTGCAGTGCACAGAATATCTACTCAAATACATGTAAGCATTTTCTAAGTAATATAATAAATATAATCTTTTTTTTTTTGGAATGCAAAATGGTATTATTCTTGTGTCACACCAGGATAGGCAGCCCATCTAAACTAGTCAGGGCTGCAAGTGTCAGTGAGCTGCCTGCACCACGCAGACTCCGCTGGAAATGCACTCCAGAGGTCCACAAACTCCTTGCCTCTTCTGCTGACAAACTACAAAGGTCAGGGTTTGCTATGCTTTGTGGTTTCTAAAATGTGTAAATAAATCAATTTAAAAAAATAAATCAATAAATCAAGTAAAATGTGTAAATAAAACTGCAGATTCTTATTTGCCCAGGCTGGTGAGAAATCTGGACATGAATGTACACAAATTCTACGATTACGGGAAAGAGTTCATCAAGAAGCAAAAGATGAGTCCAGACGCCTACATCCAGGTTGCCCTTCAGTTAGCCTACTACAGGTGAGACACAGTTCAATGTCACAGGACTGATTCTCATTTGCCACAGAAACCAGGGCTCCACAGCCACACCACCACAAGGCTCTCTCTCTATGCATAACTCCAGGTGTCATGGAAGAGTGGTGTCTACCTATGAGAGCGCTTCCATACGTCGTTTTCAGGAAGGTAGAGTGGACAACATCCGCTCAGCCACACCCGAAGCCCTGGCATTTGTCAAAGCAATGGCCGATGGGAAATTGAGCACAAGTGTAAGATTTCCTTTTTTTAAACTACAGGTTTCATCCACAAAACAAATCCATTTAAATAATGCAATATGATTGTTTTTTTGTTATCTTATAGTCAGTGTTAGTGTACTACTCCAGTGTGCATAACTGTACTTACCATATACTGTAAATGGAGGGTTTATACAGCTTAGTATTGATTCTTCTTATTCACATTTCCAGGATACAGAAAAGATGGAGAAGTTACGAGGTGCCATAACTGCACAGACCAAGTACACTATTCTGGTAACCGGACCTTTTCAAGAGATCGATTTATAATGTTGATATTATGGACACCCATGCTAATCAAAGAAAATATAATAACATACTTATGCTTTCTCCTTTTCAGGCTATTACAGGGATGGCAATAGACAATCACTTACTAGGACTGCGTGAAATTGCACATGAACTGAACATAGAGAAGCCAGAGATATTCAAAGATGAAGCTTATCTCATCAGCAATCAGTTCATTCTCTCTACAAGTCAGGCATGTCCATCTAATTTCAAAAGAATTATCTAAAACTGTACTTCATCTCAAAATGATCCACGTACATTATAAGCATATATCTTCTGTTCCCAAAATGTCCATGAAGGTATGACTGACCTTATTTATTGATGTAAATCGTCTGCTTTTCCTCAGTGCTAGTCCTTCAGTGCTAATCCATAAAATGTGACCCAGTTATTTTAGTGTAAACTTAATTTAGGTTTTGTTAAAATGATCTGTGATCATTGATGATTGTGTACACAATACACAATCATTGTAACAGTTTTGTCTTCAGGCCTTTCCAACGAGAACAATATTTGAACACACTAATACAAATTTTATTATTTCAGTTAACATTCTGACACATTCAATCTTCCCCCAGGTCCCTACTACTGTTGAGATGTTCTGCTGCTATGGACCCGTGGTTCCAAATGGTTATGGGGCCTGCTACAACCCTCAGTCAGACCACATTATCTTCTGTGTGTCCAGTTTCCGGGAGAGCCCACAGACATGCTCTGCAGAATTTGTGAAGGTTCTGGTGCAGGGACTACTGGAGATGAGAGATCTATGCAACAATTGCAACACTGGCTCCAATCCAACTGGAAAAACAAAGGGCCAGACACTGGAGATGCACACACAGACAGAAACAAATTGGCAAAGCAGAACACAGGAGAGACCAACTGACCTGACCAATAGTCAGCAACCACTGCCACAGGTTCTGGTGAAGACAGCAGACCAGACCCAGGTGGAGGCTCAGACCCAGACTTCATTGCAAGGAGAGTCCATGGCTTTGAAAAATGGAAGTAAGTCATAGGAAACGGTAGATGCCATTGAAAATACTCAGAAATGTGATGTTCAATCGTGTTGTAACAATGTTTTCCTCTGGAGTCATTGACAAAAAGTACATTGCACAAACTAGTGAAACAAATTATCTGTAAAATTGTTTTGTGATATATATATATATATATTTGTGATATATATGTAAAGAATATTCAAAGAAAGAACACACACACACACACATACATATATATATATATATATGTGATATATATAGTGTTGCTGGTCATGCATATTTGAAAAGTTTGGCAACTAAAACGTTTGCCTAACCTAAAAATGTTATGCAGTATAAATTTGTTAGAAGTAATGGAAATGTCCATTGAAATGGCTCTGCAGGTGAGAAGTTAAATTTGAGTTTTTAAATTAAATATAAAAAAACATTTCAGATAAAATAGATTATTCAGTGTTGTTTTTGCACAAATAGGGGTGACTCAGCCAAATAACTAAATTTATTGCTAGGCGGCTATCTGGGTGTGAGGTGAAGTCAGTGGTAAAATTAGTGGTAAAAGTTGTAGCGTGTAAGTTGTAAGTAAAGAAAAAAAAAAAAAAAAAAGATCCAGACACACCTGGATAAAGCTCCCTTTTTATGTCTGCAACATTTCAACCACAAGGTCAGTCAACATGATAGGGCAAAGGATGTCTAGTCTTTTAATTATGTTTACGGGTGATCGTCTTATTGTATGTCAACTGACAAGTTGCATGCTGCTCTCTGAAGATTTCTACATTGTGAAACTAAAATCTTCAAATTCCATGTGTGCTGTCTTGAGAAATTGCTGTGTCAATTGTACCAGTATGTGGTATTACTAAAAAGCCTATTTTAAAAAGTACACTGAAATCAGTGATCATATTACTAGACATTCAGTTCATACTGTATTGTATGCCCTATACTGGGAATCATACTGTACTAGTGTGCATATGGGCAATTAAAAAAAAAGAAAGGATTCTTCTTAGTTTCTCAAAGAATGTTAACTGTGATCAAAATTGTGTATTTGTACATTTCTGAGCAGAAGAAAATATATTAATTAAGTTATTATTTTTGTATGGCAACGTTGCGGTTACAGTGTGTAAAATGTGTATTTGGAATCAGAAGTGATCACTGTGTGTTTATGGCTATGCTAAAGCTCTAAATATTGTATAAACATATCGTGAAATTACATACAGTACGTAATATCTCCACATCTGTTCATCTACACTAGACCACATTACGCACACTTTCATCAACATGTGAACATTCTGTAACTGTTGTATGAACTGTTGTAACTGTTGTACATTAAAAGAAAAAGAAAATCAATCAAATATGTTTAGACTATTTCTGTTCATTTTGCTGTAACAGAATAAAGAGAATATCAATGCTGTGTTTAAGAAACTCCCCCCAAAAAACACCCAGTCACTGTAGATTCACGCAGGGTGCTCCTAGAGGGCCTGGGTCAATGTGTCAGGGAAAGTTGAAAGAGACCATTTCAAGAAATGATAGATGGTAGTGACCCACCCCACCTCCTCAATGGTGGGTGAAACACTGCTGTTGAATACTATAAATTAAAGATTAAAATTCTACGTTAGTTTTGAGCAACACAGAGAAAAAATCCTGTAGTTCGATTCATGTTCATTCCGTTTATGGTTGCATTTGAACGCACCATGGAAATAGACTATTGCCACTGCTGTAACTTTACTGGTAGCTCGCCCAGCCCAAACCAGTTGCATTATGACGTCAGCAACGAACCGCCATTCGCTTCCTTGGAAACGAGACTGTTTGAGCAACAGGTGCGCGAGACCAAAGAAGAAGACAGGGGCAACCCAAGTGATCACTGGAATGCCTAAAAACGCACAGGTGACCCTGCGTTATGGACCATATGAATCAAGTGGGCTAGTAGATCACAGGACTTTCCGTCTGAAGGGTCTCCAGGGTATGTCCTCACTTGTTTATTAGGTGAGCTCAATAACGTGCGACCAGTGTGTTCGGTAATTAATCACTGTATGCCTTATCCCTGTCTCATTAAGCTGCATTGGAAGAGCACGGCCATCAATGTGTCTTAGAGGAAACGCGTGAATGGAACATAGTGGAGCTTGTGGTCAATGGCGAGAGTGTCTACACCTGTTATATAAAACAATTGGAGTTTGGTGAGTTTGGTTTCCACACCCAGAAAGATTCATTGGGTCACGATGTTTAGGCCTCCTACCACTCCACAGTGAGGTCAGCTTATATAATAAATCATAATCATATCTCATAATAAATATCTCAATGTGAGAATGCGATGCTTAAATGAATTGTTATTATTGTTATTCTTTTTCCCAAGGCGGGGATGGCAAACTGGATCCGCTTTGCAAAGAAGCTGTTATTGCCGTGGACAATGCTTACTGAAGATAATATAGGCCTGCAACTCTGGAATTAAATCTAAAATGTATGGCAACCACAGAAAGAGCTTTTTCCTACTTTATAGTTACGTTTTATAGTTGAGCAGCAAAATGTTATTTTTCTGCATTATTGGATTTTATTGTTGCATTACGTCATACACGTGTAACGTTTTTTCCACACATTAACGTTGTACCCATTTCCTTTCTTTGCAGATAGAAATTTTCTTACAATTAAAATGTTATGCTTTATGTTGTGCCCGTTTAGGTGGAACTAGTTTTTGTGCTTTGTGCCTTTGCCTCGCCATGTCCTGCCTGTGTCCTCTCTTGTCGACTGCTGCTTATTTGTCTGTTGTTTTTGTTGTCTATATTCATATGTTGTTTTTGATGTATCTTTGATTTTGACGTGCGTTTGTTTTAGCCCCTCTGCCCTTTCCCCTCAAGTGGCTCTTATCTTTGCCAGGCCACCATTGTAAATAAGAATCTGTTAATAATGACTTGCCTGGTAAAATAATGGTTAAATAAAAAATAAAAAATGTGCAATAAAACAGTATTATCAATGCATTTTCTTTAACTAAATCATTTTATTGCTGTATTCAAGTGGAAGTGCAACTGCATCAAGCAGTACCCACACTGACGTGGTATAAGCTTATTCCAAGTTGTTATTCTGTACACTCATAATAAGCTAAAGAAACAATCCTTTTTTTAAAATCACTGAAATATGTAAAATTATGTCTGTGCATGGCTTATGGCTGAATCTCCTGGCTTTAAGTGGAACAGGTAGCTTAACAGGAAGCACAATTCTATGTAGCATTTCAAAACACAGTGATAACTAATACCAACTCTGTTAAGTGCCTGGGGATTTTAATGTGACAACCATGTGTCAATATTGCTCTCATCCCAAAGCATCCAAGGCTTTGCTGTGTTTATGCCTGTGCGTCCCTCAGCCTCTGAAGAGGACGCTGAGCCTTATGTCCTTGGTAGAGAACATGGCTGCCTGTCTCCCAGCCAGCTGGCTCATGTCTCCCGATGAAGTGAGGTGTGACAATAAGAGACTCTTCCACTGACAGCTAAGACAAGGCAAATACAGGCAATAAACCTACTTAGGGCTGATGTGCGAGATTTCAGTAACAGTCTTCATACCTGTGACATGTGAAGTGTAAGTACACCAGTGGGGTGTTATGTGTCTTGTAGCTTCTGCTATTCACTGACAAAAACTAAAAAGACTAAAATATTTATCTCTAACATTCATCATAGAGGCAATACCCAATTCTCAAATCCTAAAGGTATGTTTACAGGGTCAAGAAATCAATAATTTAAGTGGTAGGAAATGGTGTCTTGGGTGTAACAACACAGAGAATTGTTTGGTGTTGGTGGATGTTTGCGCTCTAGGAGTGCCTTCTATTTGTAAAAATCTATAATTGTGCCACAAATTAAAACTTAATCAAAGGTCCTGTTCAGGTACATGGTGGTTAGAGATGGAGCCACTCCTCCACTCTGTGTCTTGTGCATGTTCTGGCTCTCCTGAGGGGCACTAGAAGTTCCTCCCCTGGAAGGCGCTCAGGTTGAAAGCAGCGTCCATGAATCTTTTCAGCTCGTTGAGGTGGGTGGACTTGTTCCCTGTCGCAGGAGCTGCTGCAGGGTCCCGTCCCACATACCTGAATGAAACACAAGAGGTTAGGTTTATTGAGAGGTGCACGCTGTCACCAGTGACAGGACTTCAAATCTTTTACCTAATTGTTTACTTTATATCCCGTGTTACTGTTTGCCTCTATAATAACTCCAGATCATGTGACAAGTGAACAAAAACCCTTACCAAATGGGTTTCTTATTGGCCACTACAGTGAGGAAACGTGGGCGGACATAGTCGTAGTAACCCATGTTCTTGTGCTCCTCCTGACACCAGACCAGCTCAGCGTTGGTGTATTTCTCCACCTCTGCCCGGACCAGGTCGAAGGGGAATGGAGAGATCTGTAAAAAGCGCAGCAGAATGAGTGGTACATCAACAACGAAGTGTGTCTGAATTATTCAACCAGATGGCATCACTCCCTCTTCAAACTCCACGGTGCATCACATACTCAGACTGATGAGAGGGATTAAACACCTGTTCAAGTCTGATGATGGCGATGTCATGCTCCAGGTTCTGCTGTTTCCTCTCTTTAGCCAGTTCATAGTAGACTTTGCCAGTGCAGAAAATGACTCTCTTCACCTGGTCTGGGCTTTGACTCACAGGGCCCTCCTCAGGAATCAGCCTCTTGAATTTAGTGCCTGCAGACATTTGATATATATGTTCTCTGTAACTTTACACTAAAATGTATAACTGCCACATTTCAAAGAGAATAGGGAAAACTTTACCTGTGGCGAGGTCATCAAAACTAGACCTTGCATCAGGGTGCCTCAGCAGAGATTTAGGAGTGAAAATAATCAACTGTGAAAAAAGTAATATGTTTCTGTCAACGACAAACAGCAGATTGACTCTGTCATCCATATCTTCATTGTGTGCTTTGAAAAAACTCAAGAGATAAAACTTTTTATCTCTTTTCACGCTAATTTGTTGCCACCATATAGCATGCAGCATTGACATTGGGGAAAACAAAACATTTCTTTAACAATCAAATAAATAAAACCCTTTGCTGCTCATCCAACCAAGTCCATCATTTCAGACTTCTTCATAAAAAAATAAACAATACTATCCCCTATTGGCCCCGTCTCTAATTTGCTCAGGAAGTGATTTTCTCATGCTCCACAAAGCATTGCATTTATGTGCGACAGGGGATCAGTTCACTGTGGCTGAAAACTGTAAGACACTCAAAAAAGAACAGTGCATATGCAAGAAAAGAAATGGTAAAAAAAAAACTTTATGCCTATAGTTAGTTCAACAACTAAATAAAAAGAACATCCAGTACCACATTTGTGTTTGTGTTAGGGAAAGACCATCACAGGTTTATAACATTATTTTCCTATTGAAGTTATAATGTTGGCGTTGTAGTATGACATTCATTAAGAAGTAACTGAGAAAATCAATAAACAGATTCAATATTTTAAAGACAAAAGTGTTACACCCTACCGGTTTTCTGAATGGCAGGAGAATCTGCCGTCTCAGCACATGACAGTAGTTAGCAGGTGTGGAACAGTTGACCACAATCCAGTTACAGTCATGAAGCTGCTGGACTTCAAAATCTCCACCAAACTCCTTCATGGAAAATGAATTAAAAAGAGAATCATAACAGGCATCAACTACAGAATTATAGGTATGTTGGTAACGGTGATGGTTGTGGGGTTTTGGTCAGGAGAAGTAATGCACCAGTGCAATGGAACATAGACCATTTCGCTCTCTCTCCCTCTCTCTCTCTCTCTCTCACACACACACACACACACATGGTAGAGAGAATGTTAATCCTCAGTATGCTCTCACTAATAGTTTGATCAATAGCCTATGTGAAGATGAATCTGGTTGGCTTCTGCTGATACAGCTTGCCGTAGTTCCATCCTCTAATGTTCCTCAGTACCACTTCACCCTTGGGACCTGACTTACTGCTGAATGCTGAACCTTTGGAGACCATAATGAAGAGACTTTTCTGCCCAATAGAAATGGGTAATCATGGCATCACTTAGGAGGTCATGAGATCGGAATGGTTAAATTATAGGATACCAACTGCAGTACATTGAGCAATGTATGTGGGTTCACAGTGGACCCCATTTCTTGAAAATATATTATTAGAGCACCAAGTTTATCAAGATGGAAATATATTAAGCCGCGTTGTAATTGTAAATTGTACATGCAAACATACAGGGAAGCGATCCGGGTCGTCTTTGCTCATCTGCAGGAAACGCTCAGGTCGAGCTGAAGAATGTTCCGGACCCTGAGGATGGAAGGAGAGGAGAGAAGGATAGATAATGATA
>CABFOQ010027472.1:21275-35242 GCA_900660455.1 Gephyroberyx darwinii | reverse complement strand
GGGGGGGGGGGGGGCCCGGAAGCTAATATCATCTTCAGGGACTTTGTCATTGAGTCCACTGGATCTATTCATAGCCTGGCACAGAGGAAATTAACGCCTTCAGCTCTAACGGAAACTATACACACTAATAACAACCTAACACCAATCTGAAAACATCCGTTTGCATTCATAATACAGAACATTTATGGGATATGTGGTTTTTAGTATAGCACAGGCTCGATGAATCCAGGCACAGCACAACAGAGCCTCCTTTAGTAACACTATCAACATACTTTTCCATTAACTTAACATGTGTTAGACATGGACCATGGACAACTGGTCTGACTTTGGCTGTTACCTACAGAGGTGTGGAGTATTGGAGAGGACCGTAGGGGACCCCTGCCTATGCAGAGGGATGTAATGTAAGCCAGCAGAGACCTGCGATTTATGGAGCCCCTGCCCTATAATCAATCGCCCTTTTAATGGAAAAACATTAATGTGTGTCAGCTGATCAATAAAGGGGGGGAAGGGATACGTCTTACATAAATGAATGAGTGACACCCCTGGAGAGGGACTAATTGACCAGGGGGGATGAGAGAGACCTGCGTCTGCTACTGTGCTGTACAGTATGTACAATATGAATGCCGAATGTCCTTCAACATTGGCTTAGAAGGCTGGGACGAAGGGAGGGGCGTGGCTGGGCGGAGTGCAGAAGAATGGGCGATCTTGTCTGAGCTATTGTGATCAACCCCCAGCTTGGGAAGATTTCAGAGTAATCATTTTGATTTAAGCGTTATGATGCATCCACCCTACATCCATCAGTAGTATCACTTTAGATCTCATGTATGAAAGAGTGTTGATTCCTACATAATTGGTGCTATACACAGTCTTTTTCAATTCAATGTTATTTGGTTTGTAATTTAGCCAATGATACCTTTGAGTCGTGTATCTCCACCAAAAGCCCCACAACCCCAGTTGCCGGTGGCTACTGCAGAGAGGTGCTGGTTGTTGCTGTGATGTCGGAAGAATCCGCAGTATGCCTGGGATGAATGCACAGAAAGTAGGAGGAGGGAGGCGGTGAAGGCAGAGACAGTGAAATTATCTCTCCATGCTTCTGATATACTTATGAAAGGAATAAAAATAGTGCATAGATGTGATGCATGATATGTTGCATGATATTTTACCTAAGACTTCAACAGGCAGGAAAAACCCTATCATTGGTGTTGGTGGAGGTGTTGTGTAGTACAACAGAAAGAAGCTGTTAGTAGCCTTGAGCTAAATACAATGGTGTTACAGAGTGCCGAGTCTTTAATTATCAACTCTGCAGCTGGTACCTGACAATATGTCAAAGGTCACCTCCATGAGCTTTGATATTTTAGATTAAAAGAACATAATGTCCTCTATGCCCAGCATTATCCTATTGTTACCTGAAATAAATATCTCACCAATGACTGAGGCTGTATTTGTTATGTGTATTTTTGTGCCCTTTAAGGAAAATCCTTGTGGGGTAAATTGGCTCCCATAAAAACAATTGATGAATGTGTATTGCTCAGGCCATTCGTGACAACAGCTAACAGAGTGACAACAGTGATGCTAACAATTGGACGACTGTGACAATCCTGTCAATTGAAAGTGATAGCTGCTGTTGGTTAGCTGCCCATTCTAAATGGCTTCAACTGTTAGAGCTCAATTTATCAAGTACTCAATATTTTGGGCGGGGATTCAATACAATGAGGAACAAGATAGCAGACATATATTCCTCAACATGAAAGACTTTTAGGCATATTGAATAACGTTCTATGACCATAGAATATCCCCAATATAAATAAACCATCGCCTCAACTTGCCTTTAAAGCCTTCATTTCAACAATATGTGGCTGCGTATCCTTCTATTTCAGGAATGCATAATACTGTAGATAACACAGACTGGGACATCTCTCTCACCTTGTTGAGTTCCCTGGTCATCTTCTCAGGGTGGAACTGCTCTAGGAAGTGCCTGAACTTAAGAGCATCCAGGGCCACAATCTCCGTACACCGTCTCTGCCAGTCATCCCTGGAAATGAAAGAGTGAGGGAGAGGTAATGAGGAGAGAGATGGGCTTGACATCGACCCAGAAGGAAAGATCCTTCCTTCTTTCCTCCATCTTTACCGTGCTGGATGGAATTTTTTTTGTTTGATTTATTAGAGCAAGAATCCAAAAACATCATATCACTATGTAATAAGAAAAAAGTAGAGAGGCAAATACCTGGGAGTCTCATCCTTGTAGCTGTCCTTCCATTTGTAACTCTCAGCATAGCCTGAATATTTACTATACTGCTCTGTACCTGCAGAACAAGACAGACGAAGCCAAGAAAAAACTGACATTTAGGGGTATTCAGCAGTCAGAGCACACAGCTGGCCTAAATCTATTTCAGCGCCTTATTTCTTAAATCAAATTTGGTGCTTTCTATCCTCCCCATGTGAGTACACAGTATCAGCTTGTATTGGATTGTCATAAATAAAGGCCATTGATTAAATAAGTAATCCGCTTTGGGGTTTGAAATGAAAAGCTTTCAGCCATAATAGGAAGAACTGCTTAGAACAGAAGATGTTAACCTTGGCCAACATTTGGAAACGGTTTGCAAAACATTTAAAATCCTTCCTGAGGAAAACAAGCTCACAGTCAGGTAAAACACCTTTGTTACCAAAGCGTTGGTCTTTTCATAAAGTCTACTGGTATGTGCTTGGGGCTAGGACTTGAAACACTTAATTTATCATTACACTTCACACATACAGTAGCTATACATTATGTATGTGGTGCCTTGTTACACTGTACTTGAATGAACAACAGGAGTTAAACATGTGATTAGCATAGCCTTTGAGCTTCCAGGTACTGGCGTGTTACCAGCACAGTGGGAGACTTCGCTAGTTCAGTTCAGAACAACTGCAAAAGCTCAAAACATTTTCAGAGCACTGCTAAATTTCATTCTGAGAAGTAGCTCTTGAAAATAATTAGGAAAATACTAGTGCCAATAGACAGATATTCTACTTTTTCTAATTGAGTTAATTCAATTTCAAGGATAACCAATGCTCCTACTATAAAATGGGGTTGAGGGCTAGGGGTAAATGGTAAAAGATGCCCTCCTGTGCCAAAGCATGACTCAAGTTAATGGCCTTTTAGCTGGTGCCAGGAGATATGCCAACCCCAGACAGTACACTTAGGCAACTGAGAATTATGTTTCTATATAAAGCCTTGGCTGAGTAGGCAAAAGGAGCCATTTCTAAAGATCGAGGAACCACACAAGACCGGGCAGCCAAATGAGCCAGAGTACTTAATACAACACCAGAAGGCAGGCTGCCCATATCCCTCTCTCCATCAACAGAGCTCTTCTTCTCCTTCACCTTGATCCCATTTACCCTGGTGACTGCCCATGATAGCATCCAGGCTTACAGGCTGCCATCACTAGATTACATCCTGGCCCTCTGCCTTTCCGATCAGAATACGCCCCCAGAAAAAAACTGATGTGACATACAGGTTCCCGATGCATTGGAAGACGCATATCAGGACACTTTTACAGGGAAGGAAATATAATTAAGTAGAAACAGGGAAGAGAAAAGGGAGAGAGAGAGAGAGCAAGAGTGAGTGAGAGCGAGAGAGTGTAGACTTGACTCAAAGCGGAAACAGTGCATGCGTGCAGGGAATATTCTGCAATGTTTTAATGAATCTACGACATAACTGGCCCATTCCATTAGTGGATCAATGACCTTAGTTGGGTAATAAATTCCTCTCTGTCCAAATCTAATAAAGTTAAGTGGAGAGGAGGAGGAGGGAAGGAGGGAGGCAGAATGGAGGGAGACAGGGAGGGATAGGGAGGACAGGGAGGGTGACAGTGACTAACCACTGAAGGTGACTCTGAAGGCACGTGTTTCAAAGAAGACAACATGGCACCATACAAAATAGCCATCTCTTGGCTGCATGTAAAGAACTAGGCTAGCTGAGAGGATGACATTGAAGGAAGAAGGAGAAGTGGGTTTTTACATTGACTGAGGGGCACTGGCAGGTGTTTGTGGTATTTGTGTGTGTGTTTGGTGGGAAAAGGGCTCTGACTCTAACCTACACTGTCTCTCTTTCTGGCTACTCACCACCACACGGCTCCAGCCTGTAAGCACTGGGCCATGGAGAAGATAGAGGGGGCTACCAGAGCGGCCATCAGACCATGCAAACCCTTAGTCCGTTCATATTTCGCTTGCCCACATGCAATTTGTCTCCACTGCTTGGCGCAGCTTCAAAAAAGTCTGCAGCAACAGAATCAATCAAGTGCAGACATTTGGGAGCAGCAGTTTCTGAGTTTCAGTGTGCAGTTGTAATACCTGCCCTCATGTCAAGAGGATGGATTTATAAAACGGGATAATGATGCTTCTTGTGACGTCAAGAGTGAAAATGAAAGCCAATGTCACGTCCTAGAGAAATAAAAGTACCAAAACAGGACGAGTGGATGTAAAAGATTTGCTTTGATATGCTTGTTAGAGAGAAAAGAGCGATAAAGTGGAAATAAATATGCAGCTGTGATAAATTGAAAGACTAATGAATCAATTCACACTGTTTCCTTCTTTGCGAAGGGTAAGAGCATTTCCACTGGGGATTTAGGTTGTGCAAGAATGACTGCATTCATACTGCACATATGTATATACAGATTCCTTTTAGCTTATATTGTATATAATAGTCATTCATTTCCTTTGCCACATTAAATTATACTGCTCATATTGCTGCTCTTAATGCAGCAATCTATACCTTTTCATACATTTTTCTATTTAGCATGTTCTGGTGTTCAAACTGTAAGTTGTCCATATTTAAATGATCCTCATTTGCTGTATCCTACTACTATTAGCTGCTGCTGATAATTTACCCACAGGGATCATTAAAGTTTAATTTTATACTGCCATCTGTAGTCCAGAACAGAGGCAAGAGGGGAAATGCTGAGAGGAGACGGGAGGAGGGCGAAACGGAGCAAGCAAGGAAGGGTCACTTAAACAGGTTGACTCAAGCACAGTGAGACGAGGTTGAAAAATAGAGCAATTCTGCTGGAGAGAAATGAAGGATAACTGGGCAGTCCCAAGTGAATCAATGCAATGGATTTACCTTCAGACTGGATGGAGGGAAGGAAAGAAAAAAAAAAGGAATGTAGTCTGATAAACACATGGAGTTCAATGAATGGGAGAAAACAAATCGGAGAAGGAAAAAAAAGGAGAAATACACCTGAACAGAAAAAAGGAAGGATGGCACATAGGAGTGACATTTGCCATCAGGTCACTTTTATCCCAAGAACCTTAAAATACCATGAGAGCATTTGTTTTCTGCACGGGTGGCACCAGTGGAAACCCAAACCAACCCTGGCCATATTAGAGCTCTGCTCTACCCTTTGAGTTGCAGAACCTTTAGATGGTTTGACAAGAACAACTGCTTGGGCCAGTGCCTGAAAAAGGTTTCTGGTATTGCTCATTCTAATCTGGTGATAAGCCTGTTATTGCCTCTCTGTTCTGGCCCGAAGGTTGTGAATGCTCTGTTGTTTCCTCTGGCTGATCAGATTGGGAGCCACCTCAGAGTTAGCCAGTGTGGGGTGGACATGGTGGACATTACGATGGGAAAAGAAAAAGCTGTTTCTTTTGTTGTGGAAACAACAGTTTGGATAATGTAAGAAAAAGTGGTTACTTAGTGGTAATTTGCTAAGGGCAAGTGGAACTCTGACCTACTGGCCCAACTGGCAAGTGGAAAAAATCTTACTATTGAACTCTGCTTTATGATATCTTGTATATGTTTTCATATGTGGGAAAATGACTGTCCATTATACACTTGGGTGTGAAATTAAAAGAGCTGTGAGAAATGTAGTTTAAGCCTTTATGCTCTATACTATACATACAGGCCTCATACTCGTTGGCTTGTTGTGACCTTTCTTTCTCAAGAAGTACATCACTTTTAGGATGTGAAATAGAGAGCAGGTGTTTCTTCAAATTTGTGTCAGACCACAGAAATGCCTTCAATCTATCCCAAAAATGAAGGGAGGACAGGAAGACAGCAGGGGAGGAGGGAACAGACTAAGTCAAATGAAAGAGAGGCAAAGTACCAGAGATAGAAGTACGCAGACGAAATAGAGAATCAGAGAAAGAGTGAGCAATTGAGAGAACTTGTGCTGAGGGAGGAATTTTCAAGTGGCAAAGTAGGAAATGCTAGAGGAAGCATTGTCTGAGAGCTGATGAGCCCAAGGAAGACAAGAAAAAAGAGAAGGTAACAGAACAGTTTATTTTTTGGTTTTCTGCATTAGTGTTTTACATTACTGCTCTTTATAGTATTTTTTTGATGTATAGAAACTTTTCCTTTCATTATTTTTGAAAGCATCTTCGCTTTAAGGATTATTTTTTACATGTGCCTAAGACTTTTGCACAGTACTGAATGTATTTGTGTGTGTACTACCTGTGATAATGAGGCACTCGTTGTGTTCCAAGGCTTCTGTGAAGAGTCGAGAGACAATCAGTTCAGGGTTGATGAGAAACCTGATCTCCTCCTGGACCAGTCCTAGTCCTGTTACACCTCCACCTACCAGCCTGTTAGCAAAGTCCACCTGGGATACAAACACACACACACACACACCTAAATGAGATTGTGACATTGAAATTAATTGACATTTCATACTTCATTTTGCAGATTTTGTATAGGTCAGAGCAACAACAATAACCAATTGCTCAACAGCAAACAGCAGTAGATTTTTTCTACATTGTACATGTACATTTGACACGTCTTCTGCATTATTATCTCCACTTACAAGCTTTTAGAACTTCAAAACATCCTGGGACTGTTATACCGAACTCAATTTTTCCACAGTGTGTAACATAAGATGAGGATCTGCTAAGAGGTTCTGCAAATACTTAAAGTGATAGGCTAGTTTAAATTAACAATAATAAGTGTAAATTAATATATTTCCATTTGTTCTACCCTTTCAATAGAGCTGAGGAGAGTTGTGCTGCGAGGTTTGGCTGTGTGTCTAGTGTCTAATTATTTGAACGAATGACTCTATTAGTGTGTCCTATTATCTGCCACCCACTGTGGTTATTTAACACAGATAAATGTCTACGGATCACAACACTGCTTCCTGCTGGGAAATAATCAAATCAGTGCATCGTAACAAAACAACATACATGAAATCTATCAACGCTAAACAACACACACACAGTGGGCAGTCCGCTCACCTTTAGTATTTGTTATTCTTTAGTTAAGACAGTGGAAAGGTAGCAAGGAAGACAAAGTTTTGAACCACTCAGATCACATCAAACCTGTTTTCTCAACTTTTTATGAAATGCTAGAGGTTAGAGATAACCTCCCCTGTGCAACAGGACATAAGATGTGTGATCCCACCTTCACTGGCAAAAGAATCCTAATTGGCCAAATATAAATAATAATTTAAAACCCTTAGCATCCACACAGTGTGTTCTTCAGCCACGAAACCTAGCCCATTAAACAGCAGTTATGGACTGAGATACACCAACTGTCTATAAACCACATATTGTGGCTACATTTAACACTTTTTATTCAATGTGGCAAATATTCCGATGTTATGCTAGAGCTTCAAGCCCTGCAAGCTCCCTCCTTGTTTTTGGGGCAGGGATAAGAGGGCAGCCCATTCACTCACAATGCTGCTATTTAAACAGTCTGTCAGGGGGTGAGGGTTGTGCTCACTGGCCCACAGCCATGTCAATTTGTGTGACAGTGTGTGTGTGTGTATGTATGTGCATGTGTGAATGTCTTCTCACCAATCGCTCACCTTCTTCACTCTTTCACCCCTAACCTCACCCCCTCATCCTTCAATCTCACCTCCTGACAGAATGACAGCCCAATGTGCCCTATCAAAACACCAGCACCCAACCAGTGCCAGGCCGAGGCTGAGGTAGCCATCAATCTGCCAGCAGGACTCTTGGCCCATTGGGTTGCCCCAGTGAGAGACGGCTCATCCCCGTCATCTTTTTCTCTCTGCACGCACACGCCCCTCCCCCACCCTAGGGTCCTTTCCTCCACCCAAGCCCCTCTGAGCTACTCATGTGTACACATCAGCTGTCAGCCAGAGGGAAAATGCTGTGGAAGACTGAGGGGAGCGAGGAGCAGAGGTGAAGCAGACAGACAGGGAGCCAGAAATGTACACAGATATGCACAAACTTATACACACAAATTTGAACTAGAGAAAGGAAGACAACTAGGTGGACAAGCAAGGAGACTGTCTATGGCCTATGAAAGCTGAGGGGAAGGCACAATGACAGTCAGAAATATACTATGTTTGGTTATTGTTGTCAGGTTTCTCTGACCACAGTTGCAATTGCAGAAATAGATGTAGATGATAGGTAGTGCATGACATGCCAAATCTAAGGATCCAAGCTAACAATCTTGACATTGAGTTTTAGTCGTCACTGTCACAAAAAGGAAGACTGGGTTTATGGTTTACTGAGGGGCAATGGCAGGTGGGCTGACTTTCATAAAGCCAGGTAGACTGACTATAGTTACATTGACAGTGGCTTCTTAGTCCTGCAGTATAGACAAATACCAAGTAATCATTGAAAAACTCCAAAGGAATTCCCACCTGCAGCATCCCATATCCATCGTCCTCAATTGTCCCCTCACAAGTGATATGAAGTCGCGTCAGCTGAGTCTGGGAACTAGACAGAATGATTACAAAACTTTCAGTTACTCCTTCACTAAAGCGTCGTTAATACACAACCAATTGTACACTGGATGGTGAACTTGAATGACTGTCAATTTACTTATTTCACTTTCCCATACACCACAGTATGCCATGTACACAAATGACTACTGTCATTTGTGTACATAACCAAGTCTGCATTGCATTGCATAACCCAGAAAACCCCCCCTTGCACATAGTTAATAAAACGCAACCTTCAGGAAAATCTGTACATGTTTTGAATTCAGGCTATAACACCAAACAAACGTAGAACGAGTCAAGGGTTTGAATACTTTCCGAAGGCACTGTGCATTGGCAACATATGCACATGATTGGATGAAGGAATGAAAGTCTCAATCATTAAATTCCCACATAAGGAATAGAGTGTAGTACCTTTCCCAGTTTGGAGAGTTACTCAAACTTTGTCTTGTGAATGTAACCAGACCCCTGGGCCCTTCAAAGAAAAAATCATGATCAACATAATCATCATATATCATCATAAACTGAAAAACACATAGAAAGCACAAAAGACCATTCAGTAAAACATATTATGGGACAGATTCAGTATTTGATACTTACTGGTATGTGCGACTTTCCTGAAGTAACACAACAGAGTTTTCAGTTTCTCGATCTTTTTTGGTGAAGAACCCTCAAATAATCTGAAAAGGAAAGCAAGAGACATTTTGACTTCACAACAGAGGCGTCTTGTGCGTCACTGACTTACATAAAATCACGATAATCAACTGAATTTGTTGTCTTTAGAGCTTCTGACAAACGTTTTGCTCAAAATATATATTTTGTTGTTAGACAAAATTCTGTTTTAGTACATTTTGGGGGATGGGAGGAATTCATGTTTTGCTCAAAGTCATTATCTATAGCTCGATGCACAACCATATTATGTCACGTCATGAGTGAAGTCAAGCTTTCAAACTGGCATGATGTCTGTCCCATCTCCCTCTATCGGCTATACAATGGCGCTGCCTGAGGACTTGAGAGAGTAAACACAAAAACTACAGGAGAGGAGACGAGGGAAAGAGAGAGCACGAGAGAGAGAGAGCGAGAGAGAAAAAGAAAGAAAACACTTGGGTGGGCAGCTTAAACCAACCCCATACTGCTACTCTCCCTCCATTAAAAGCAAACTAAGCTGATGTCAAATCACAGTTCAGCATTCATCTTTCCCTCCCACTGCCTTCCACCTAGAAAAGGAAAGAAAGCAAAACAGAGGGGACAAATGAAATGACAAAGGTAATGCACTGAAAGTGATAAAAAAAAAAAAAAACGAATTTATTGAAGGCAACCCCTTCTTATCGGCTAGAGTTTTTCCCACTCTTCCATCCTTCACTTGCTGTAAATTAGCACAGAGCTAGAATTGATCATTTATTAGTTATTATTTTGTGACTGTTGTATGGATACCATGCTGTCCCCTGTGACAGACATGTAACGTGTGCTGTGAACATGTTCCTAAGTTTAGCGTAACCAGCTAGCGAGGCCGTTCTGAGTGCTTACAGGCAATTTTCCATGCCTCATGCCTCAGTCACACTCTCCATCCGTCTCCCCATTCCCTTAGTCAGTGAGGACAATTTGGCATAATGTACCCTGGAAGAGAACCTGCCTGTAACATGAGTGAAAATCGGGTTTTTCAGTATGGCCACAAATCATAGCTTTTTTTTTTTTTTTTTTTTTTTTTTAAATATATAGTTTGGCTAGTAAATAAACACAGCACGGTTGTAATTTTAATTGTAATTTTAAGGAAAGTCCTGTTAATAATTTGGTTCTTCTCTACAGTAACCTTACCTACTAAATAATGTGCACTAGGAAAAAAGGTTTCTGACAATTTGAGTGTTACCAATTATTTTCTTGCAGAGATAAGGCATCACGGAGTCAGTTCATGAACGAAAAAACAGGATCTCATCTCAATAATGAGCTTTCATTATTGAACAAATGTGTTTTCCTATGTCATTTTCTTCTCAGAGAGTAAAACACAAGCAAAAGAGATAACTCTCTGCCTCCCTTCCTCCCCCTCGTATCTATACATCACTTAACAGAGGACAAACCTTGACAGTTCTGCCAAAACAGCAATCAGCAGATTGCTTGCTGCTCTGCTTGTCCAAGACAGAGCGCTACTGTAGCCGATAAGCAAAGTGACGGACACTCCCTCAATTACGGGGGAAAGGGAGGGCCAGTAACGATCCAGGGCCCATTTTAGCCAGCGCTGGTCGTCTTGTCTTGTCTCATCTACTCAGAAACACTCAAACTATTTTTTTTCTCTTCCTCCTTCCTGCAGTTGGCTGCAGGCAGAAATGCTGATAGTGAAGGGAGGGCCAGCGTCCTGCAACCCAGCGCTGGCATGGGTCTGAAACAGCCAACACTGCCATCAGAATCAATGCTTACATTATTACACAGGCCTCTCCATTTAGCCTGCCACTGACATTTGATGGGGAGGGAGATATGCGCTGATACAGGCACACCGAGATGACTGATTGTGAGAGCAGGATTAAGGTTCAGGTAAATTAAGGTGGTTGGAAGGGGAAATTCAAACTAAATCAAATGGCACAGATAATGAATATGACAACTGGGATTCATAAAATAATACCGTTGAACCCCCGATGGAGAGCAGATGGCTGATTAGACTAAAAGATAGCAGTTGGGGCCTGTGCGGATTGCAGGAAACATCAAAATTATACAGTGCTAATCCTACCCTTCATGTTCTTTATGTATTTAAACACTATCATGATAGAGTATGACCAAACCAACATCTCCAGTTGTGTCAGACTACAGTACAATAAATTATTACAGAACACTAATGAGAAGTAGGGTGCCTTAGAGAAATTGGGGATAATTGAATTAAGGTGAAAACTGGACAGTGTGTATAAAATAAAATCCTGACATAACTCTGTTTACCTCACCAACAAATCCACTTTCTAGCCATTATCAACTCTGGCCAAATCTAGTTAAAGACATTAGTGTCCAAAATATTCCTATGAAATGCAATTGGGGGTCTGCTGAACACCATCTTACCAAATGTCTTGAGCCGAATAATGAAATAATCAAATCTAGACAAATACAACAGCACCCAACAGTGAATAAGCTTGACTTAATTAACAAAGAAAATTGTGATAATAACATACAACCAGAGTGCATTAAATCCAAACGTTCCACTGCTGGCAGAGCACATTACAACAATATAGTGGAGGCTAGCTAAATATAACAATGCTATCACTGTCATAGATGTAGGCCTGGTTAGATACGTGTAGCATTCAACTCCCTTCCACACAAAGAGACACCTTCAAATGAAGAGAGGCCACAAAGAGATGGATAGCTGTACACTTTTAAACACTCAGTCTATCAGAACATTCATTTGTTTCAATTAGTCATCCCAGGCTTTCCTCCGCTAGTCTTAACAGGCCACTGGGTTTGAGTAGGCACACAGAAAACACCAATGAAACACTCCTACACTGAGACTCGCGCCCACACACAGCACAGAACAGAAACATGGAACAACACGGCCCAGACAGACTCTCTTCCTATTGCAGTCTCATCCTACAGTCTATAAAGTTACAGGGGCAGTTACAGCATACAGTGTAACATCACAACTCACACCAAAACAAAGCTAGATATGCTGTGCGACAAAAACCAAATTACAGACCACATGCCATGGCTTTCTTTAAAAGGTCAGATATCACTTCAGCTTTTAATAATCCATTGCATGTCAGCTGCAAAAGATGATATATATAATAGTTATTTGTAGGAATTTCAGTGCTGCACTGGAAACACTTGAAAGGCCTGATGTTACTGACTAAATGAGCAGACCCTGAGTGAAAATGTAGAATCCATCTATTTGGGGTTTTCAAGGCAGTGGTGCCCCCTTATGGAAATATGTTTACTTTTCTCTGAATGCTCGGCTCACTAAAAATAGAACCATCTAATTATGGTATACAGCCAAAAATCATAATATAATTTAAAAAACGCATTAGATGCTTATTGGGGGATTCCAGTTAGTCCAATCGAGCTCCTGTCTGACAGCACAGTGAGCTTCTGCCATTCTTCTCCTTGAAGCTTATAGACTTGGGCTACAGCAATGAAGCTAACTGAGGATCAATATCTGCTAAGGTAATGGGTTACACAGAGGGACTGGCGGCAAATTTCATTTCTTTCAATGAAATACAACTACTGCAGCGCCCTGCCAGTATTACGCTAGCTAAACACCTGTGTGAATTACCTTAGTGAGCTATTGATTATTGTTTTGTGTCCCTCCTGTTTGGAGGACTGGATAGTGTGCCTTTACCTGTAGAAGTTGATCTCAGGGTAATTGGCGTACTCTGACTTGCGGGAGTTGCGTCGGGGGAATGTGCAGAAGAAGGCATTGGCCAGCAGACACGCTATCTGCTCCTGAGACAGAGTCAGGGAATGGTTCATCCTTGACTTCAGTAGGGGAATGGGCTGAAGAGGAGAGAGAACAAAAGAGTGAAATCAAGAAATAGAGAGCAGAAGGAAGGAGAGGTGACAAGGCAAAGAGAAAAAAGAAGAAAAAAAAACAGAGGGACAAGAGATCAGGGTGGAAGGAGAAAAGTAGAGACATGAGGAATGAGGTAGAAGATACACACAAGGTTGTGTGTGGGTGGGGTTGAGGGGCTGATGGGGGAAGATAATTAGTTTAGCAATCTATCAAGCAGAAGAGCCGGGGAGCGTTCCATTAGGTAAATGGGTAGCAGTAATCAAGGTCCTGGTCTTCTTTCTCTCCCCCAGCCTGGCTCAGTCGGACCCACAGGGCTCATCCATCTCCACCGATTAGAGCTAAAGAGCCTCCCAAGGCTGCCCCGATGGCTGATCAATACCAGCTTTAATAACACACACATAAACATTAGCCTCGCCACTAAACAATGCAGAGCAAAGGGGAGATAGTCGGATTACTTTGTTATACAACCACAACAAATGGGTCACTGCTGAGGTGAGATCTGTGCAGGAAGAGTTAAACCCGAGAATCCTTTGACTTTCTGATGGTGGTTTATGTCTCCAATGATGACTAGAGGGATACTCCTCTCTTGACCCACGTGGGGCTTGAATCAACTTTATTAAATTAAACTGAAAATTTGAAATAGAGAATTGAATTAGAGAAACGCAGACCTCGGCATTCTTGCATGTCCATGATGGATGACAAAAAAACAAAAATGAAGACGGATGGACATGACATTTAAAAGACCTGTGACGTCGGTCAGTTCCATTTGACGGGAATAAAATGGAGGGCCTATAAGGTTTGATTGATTTGGGGGGATAGATGGGGGGGGGGGG
>CABFOQ010027472.1:6526-21255 GCA_900660455.1 Gephyroberyx darwinii | reverse complement strand
TCTCTTTCTAATTCATGAGTCTTTTCATTAGCCAAACTTCTAGTGTGGAAGTCAACATAAATACATTGAATTTTTATCTTAAAAAGGAACTTTCCCTGGCTTAGAGGAGCACTGAAGGCAGCAGCATGTGGACTCGCAGAGTGAATTTCTTCAAATCTACAGGCATAACATATCAGACAGATGACTGGACACTCACTCCTCTCTTCTAATGAAGCAGTTCTTGCTATGGAAAAGGGGCATTTATTACCTACCAGCTGTAACTCACGAGTAGATCCTGTACCCCACCCACTGTCTAACGCTTCTCCTCTCCTTCCTTCTTATTGCCAATACTAACTTTCCTGTAGCCCTTTCCTGCATGACTTACTCTTGAGCCTTCCTTTTTAAACCATCCTCTGACCCCTCCCCTACCTTAATACTGCCAATCACTTGAATGCCTTTAACCCACTACCTACCTCAAGTGCCCATCTTTTAATCTCCTTACAAAACTCAAATAAATTCCCCTCACACATACCTAATGTACTTAAATACAGCATATAACACTTACCATTGTGCAGAGGCGAGGAGCACTGAGTGCCAACTTCACCATGGCTGGGAGGATGGCCTCAAACAGGTGTTGTGCCTCACAATGCTCAAGATACTGGAGAGGAGAAAAAAAAGAGGAAGAGAAGAGATGCAGACAGCTAAATGTATTGTTAAATGGGACATCTCTGTGGAGCTGGCTGCCTGGTTAGGCAGACGATCACTCAGAGCCAGGAGTCAGAGTGCCTGATTAGATCTCTAGTGACATGCTGTAACAGTTACTGTAAAGATTTCAAGATAGATAAAAAACACAATGGCCCTGAAATAGGTGAGGAGTAGCTGACTGCTTCATGGCTAGCATAAATGGTCTAATAATTGTGGCTTGAGAGCAAGGCTGTGGGAATAAGCCAATACTACCAATACCCAATAGCAGAGGAAGAGGGCTAATTTTTCTCATATCCACCAGATGAGAGAGAACAAAGTGTCAGTAAAGGTTATGGAGGTTTATTATTGTTCATAGGGTGAACTCCGACTGGTCAGATATCAATAATCCCAGCACTATGCTTCAATTCAACAGCGAGAGAATAAAACGAAATGCAGCAGAGTCAGTCACGACACAGAACTTGTTGTAGACCAAACTACCATCAATCTAGGAGTGGGCCTGCCACGGCCGGGGAATTCATACTTCAGCCTACAGCTTACCTCAGCATCCATCTGTGATTCCCTCTAAAATAAACACCCAGTTATCCCATCATAGACCCAGATTTACAACGCAATCACTTATGAGTATATTGGCTCCGAATGTCAGGGTCATCAGTCACTTGCCTTATTCCATCAAGGTTAGCGGTGAGGTTGCCTGATTAAATGGATCTTCTGGAACAAATGCAAATGACCAATTGTGGAGAGAGAGGCAGGATGGCTTGATTTCAAACAGGAAGTCTTTGGTGGGTAATTTGGCCAGGGGCATTCATATGGCTGCAGAGCAGGCCTGACTAAATGCTGTCAGAAGTAATGACCTGGCAGACATCATAAAGCGCTCCTGTGGGAGTAATAGATGGTAGAGGGTGACGGGGCAGGATGAGGGGAGAGAGACGAGCCCCAGCCTCCTCACAGCTAATGCAACCAGCCACAGGAGTGACACACAGATTAGGCTGTACGCACACACTATACCTACTACAGCCATATATCATACCAGACTGATATTAGGACCAACTGAGGCAGCAGGTGTCAGGAGGACATTCCAGATTTACTGCTGCATAGGCTAATGATCCATAGCACTCTGATCCTCCATCCATTCTGGTCTCTACAACCAATTTTCACTTTCAGGCAGCTCAACCTACTAAATCTTGATTTCACATTTTAATTTTGAATATTTCATGCTGATATTGAACCGCTGAATTAAAAAAAAAAAAAAATCAAAAGTTGAATATGTAAGGCACAATTTGAAATGCCTCCTCCAAGGCTGCCACAGTGGGCCGCCCCACTCTTCATTTAGCCCAACCTAAGCTATGCGGCACTGAGCCTTGCTCGTCTCCTCAGCCAATACTAGCTATCTGCGAGGAAACCGACTGATAAACTGAACCCTCTATGCAGCCCAGTACTACTAGATAGGACGCGATTTACATTTCACCAAGTGGGGAGAATAATGATTAGTTATTGGCTGAGGAGATGAGCAAGGCACAGTGCCACATGGCTTGTGATTGGTTAAGTGACTCAGGGAACAAAAGTCACTTGTGCCCGGATGCACGTCTCAGGAAGCTCAATTCAAGCTGAATTAAGAACTGAATTTGATTTGAGAATTTGAAATTAGTTACCAGTTAAATTCTATAATAATTACATTCAATTTCGAGCCATTGCATTACATTTAAAATTGTGCTTTACAAATAACATTTTTGAATTCCTTTATTCAAATTTTTTTTATAAACAATAAACAATAAATAACAATTTGAGCATGATAAATTCAAATTCATACAATTCAAATACAATCTCTGCTGGCATTAATCTCTTACCATAGATCTAGCCTATGTTAGCCAATGTGCTTGAAAAAAAACCCTTAGTATTTAGCGTACATGATTTGTTTGGTAAAGGTGTGTGATGTTAAGGTGAAACGCTAACTTTTTAACATCACAGTGTGTGTGCACGAAAGAGAGACAAACAAAGCAAGAGATAAAGTGCAAGGGAGAGAGTGAGAAAGATTGAGAGAGAGTGTGTGTGGTGTCTGGCTGCAATTGAAGGTAATATATTGGAACATCAGCCGTACTCTACTCTGTACTGGGATCCTGCTCAGACTTCTGACATTCATCAGAAAGTGACATTGTGACAGTTTCATTTGGCAGGGGAGAGACACTAAGACAATTTACAGTCAAGCCCCAATTTGGATTTTCTTTTTTTTCCCCCCACAGCTATTACACGTGGAGTGTCAATCACCGTCCTAGTGCTGCACCAATGTTGCTCTAGATTTAATTAGGCCTGTTTGGCTGGGAACAGGAGAATGGCAGGTTCAAGCTCACTGCAAACTACAACAGAATTTGATTAATTGACTAATTTGATGAGATCAAGATGGCAGCAGAATAAAACACAAGGGAAAAAGATATGACAATAAAAGTATCAATGATTTTGTCAAGTAATGAATCAATAGGGTTGCCCACCATTACAGAATGGCTGAGACTCCCAGTATTGTTGCTATTCTCCCAGGCTGCAAAAAAAAAATCAGTCCATGAGATTCTTCACCATATTTGATTGTGAGTGAAAGAAATATTACTTTGGATTGTGCAAACATGTTGTGGAGTGGCACCTGTCAACTAAAAACACATAAATCATTCATGCTCAAGTGCTGTCAGGATGTTTTGAATGTTTTCTCATCCTATGGAGGCTAAATAGTATTGTGGATTTACATGCAACTGCATTCGTCTGACTAGGTTATTGTTTATGTTCAACAAAATACTACTTGTTATCATACATTTCAGAAGCTCTTTTGTTTTCAGCATATTTGATACAGATATATTGGTTTCCCCCAAGGAAATCTTATGAGAGGGCAATCCTTATATATCACACATATACACTGTTGACCTAGCAAAATTACAGGTCACTACTCAGGCAGGCTATATAACTTGATACAGCTGGAAATGACCGCTTCAATGTGTCAATGTTTGAAGCTGAATCTATGAAAAAATGAGGCCTTGTGCAGCGTTTGCGCCTAAAACATAAAATCAACTGCAAAAGAGCTGAGGTGGAGCAGAAATAGAACTTTCTCTTGCACACTTCTGAAATTCATTTTCCATAAGAGATTAATGTGAGACATGAAAGCACTTGCTATCAACTACTGACTCTGACAATAATTGCTTCCATGTTAAAAAATATTAGGTTGCTGTCAATTAATCAATAGCGTTTCAGGTGAGCATGAGTATGGGACAAATCATTCAAACTAAACTAAAATGATTTGAAGTTAATATTTGTTGCATATTCTACATGCACATTACCTACATTAAGTGTGTGACCCAACAACATCACTAGATAATTCACGATACTTGACATTCTCCTGAAATACTAATAAATTGGATGACCGCAACCGGACAATGGCCATTTCACTAACATGTTGAACTTGTTAGAAAATAAATAGTCACAACCAGTAGCTGACAATGTGTACTTTTGCCGGATATTCATCTTTTTATCAGAAATGCAAAGTCTGTGACTATATGGCATAAAGCCCTGTGCTCACATTACAGTCCCAATGTTGCCACTGACTGTACAAACTGTAAAGGTTTGGGCTCCATTTTGACCTTTGGTATTCAAACCGTGATCTGTCCTTCCCCTGTAGGCATTAGTCCTCCCTTGCTAAAAGCCTGAGCAACAAGGGAATGACAAGAGAGGGGGAAATACATCGCTCAAGGCAATGACTGGACAGTTGGAGTCGCTGACGCAACAGACTTCGCTCTACTGGAAGGGGGCTGTTCTTTCTTACTCACCTTACTTAGCATCCTTATAGATTTAATGGCCCCTTTTAATTAAATTGGATTGAGCTGTAAAACGGCTCAGGCAGCTATTGATCTACTGAGCTCTCTGCCTTACTCTGAGAAATTATTTCAGAGAAAAGAAAAAAGACCTGGTTGGACAAGAGTTTGCATCTGGCCATGCAATTAGTAAAGAGAAGGGATGACGATCAGGTTCGACTGTGAGTGGACCGTAATCAGCTCTAAACACTTCCACTGGACTGTAAGAAGAATGATCTTGTCCTTAACAGCTCTAACCTGTCCATGAACTTACCCTGACAAGAGTTTAGAACAAACCACATGCTGTGACTAAATGCAAGTCACTATATTAGGTTTCTGCCTGAAATTGATTTGCTATCCACTCCAAGAGCGTGGCTGTTTTCCACTTAAGATGGTCATATGGCCTGTCTTGACATGTAGGTATTTTCTGTATATGTCTCACCTCCATGTGCTCTCTGTAGACAGATGGCACCGTTTTCAATGAACTGGTGGAAAAGTAGGGGAAGCCATGTCATCAGAGTAAGACTGATGCTTTTAGATTGGGGAATTGAATAAAATGTTCGAGAGGAAGATAATAAATCATAACACATATAAATATCATTTGTAAAACTGTTTTTAATATATAATCTCAAAAAAAAAGAATGACAGGTAAATATTCATCCCGCAGGGGAAGAATACAGAACTTTCTCTAACTACTGGTAATTAATTACAGTCCCTGATTGTGTAAACAGAAGACAGTGAGTGTTAAAAAGAGAGGGAGACAGAGACAGAAAGAAGGAAAGGCATTCCCCTGGTTCATCTGCAACAGCTGCTGCCGCCGTGCTCTGTGCCCATCTGTCCTAACTGGATGATACACATTTGCGGCTGTGAGACTCACAGGTACCAGAAGGGGAGGACTCACACTGGTGGGCTTGCAGCCAAACAGATAAGAGCACACTCCCGTCTCCGTGACGACACTACGTTAGCATTAGCTTGCCTCCTCATTAGAGTAAATGACCGAGTTAAAAAGTGAAAAGACCGAGTTAGTCATGGTGAGGTGAACCAGCACTGCCAGCCTCTTCAAAGGAAAGCTCAGAGGGACAAACTGTCAACACAGTGATGCACACAACTGGTTGCACTTCAGTAAGGAGATGTTTTTTATATGCCACTTCTTTAAAACTATGAAGGCCTATTATATACAAAAAAAATGTTGCACTTGTTTTCTTAGGTTTCCCATTCAAACAACTGGATCTCATCTGCAACATTCTCCGCTGACACAATTATATTATTAGAATTATAACTTAAATATGTTTGACAATAGTTTTTACCATCTCCCTATTAAAGTTTGAAAATAGCCTGGTCTCATTCACCAGACAGTTTATAATTCAGCAGTAACAGAACCTTGATGTCTGGAATATGGACTTTGAGTAGTCCTTGGAACATCAACAATGGCAATGGCTTTCAAACTTGCTTTTCTGGGGATCCACATTTCCAAAATAATTTAGCAGATGATCCAAAATGCATCATCATTTGTGTCCCACTATTGTGTCCCAACCAGCCTTTTAAAACCAGTTAACTACAGTGTGTGTGTACAGCTTACCTCTGTGCAAAGAAGGTTCAGGGCAGTGAAGTCCCATCTCTTTGCATGGGCTGTGTTGTATCTCAATATTGCATCCTGTATGTAGAAAGTTACAGTTGTTTATTCATAGTCCTGTTTTTTCAAAATACACAACTCTGTTTAGCAACAGATTAACAGGTTTAATCTGAAAAAAACCACAATCAGCGGATCATAGACAGGATCATCACACTTAAACACATTTTTCCTGTTTGCCTTTATAAGCCATGATTGTTGCAAACTCTGCCACCCTGTGGTTGTTTATGGAATCAGTTTTTGTTTCCGTGAATCTGCTATGACTGATCAAAAGGACGAACATACTAAAAGCAGATGGACTCTTGTATCAGAGACATGTTTTCATGGCCTGATGAGGTTCTAGGGTGATTCGACTTCATCACTATATCTGGCCAATCAAGCCCAGTTCTCTTACCCTCACATCCAGAGAACTTTTGAACTCTCCATCCAAGGCTGTGTGGATCAGCTCCCATCGACTTTGGACGCCACCTCCATCCTAAACAACACAACAGCTGGGAACTTGCCAATATAACAACTAACAACTAACCTTACAATGTTGCACTGAACAGCTGAAGAGCATGACTCTGTTATCTACATGTCTAGTATACCTCACTCTCCATGGGAAACAGATTCTTCTCAGAGCAGGGCATCTTCACAGACACGTCATCCCAGGCATCCTTGAATTTGGAGGGGTATGGGAGAGGGACATCTCCCTCTCTGAGGAGATCTATCTGTAACAGAGAAACAAAGAGGCAGAAATATGAGGATGTCTCTGCAGGTTACCCTTATTTTTAGAACAGTGGTGATTTAGATAACTGCCTTTTCTTTGCTTAATAAGTGTAATAAAAATGTATGTTGCAATAGTTGGTCTGAGTGACACGTGTCACATGCTTTGAACCTAAGAGGTGCTGTGTGAATTAAGTATGACATACTCATTTCGACTATAACATCACAGCTATATTTCTCCTGAACCTAATTAAAGAGGTCGCTATAAATATATAGAGGCTTAATGCCTTATTTCAAATCCCAACAATAACAATATGTTGGTTGAGTAATGATCTAAAAACAGTCGTACATTTTTCATTTTAAGGCTCAATTGTCTTCAGATAGTAACTAAATATCCAATATTTATTCTAGTGATTTAAGGGAAGATGGGGAGAGCCCAGCTACAGTAGGAGGTTAATGGCTAGAGCAAGTTATACAGCACTGACATTGTTCTGTGGCACTTGCACGGGAGGACATAGTCTGATAGGAGCTTTAGTGACAAGAGGCCCTAAGGGGAAGGAGGATGACTTAACTCTGTCCAGCTCTGTTTCCCTTTTCCTCATTCTCTCCATCTATATCTAAACAGACAAAGAAGTCAGCTACCACATAGCCTACATTCTCTCTCCCACTGACTTTTCCCTGCCTCATTTTTTCTTGTAAGAACATTACAGTGCCACCCCCAAACCCCAGCCAGCCCAAACACACCCCCAGTCCCTCACATCTGCATGCCCTTTCTATTTCTGGCAACAACGGCCACATCATAACACATAATAACAAACAACACAAACAGATTAAATGGCTATTGGACTTACCCTGATTGTGACAGTGTGGTTAGGCACTACCTTCATGTGAGACAGAGGAGGGGCCCACTGGGGCATTCTGTTCAGCTCATAAATGGGTGTCCCCAACCATTTTCTGTCCATGTCATCCAATAAGAATGGGACACTGTACGGGACAAGGGCAGGACAGCTCAGTATAGAACAGCAACATTGATTGTCATGGAGTGCATGGTGGAGCTTGAACACAACAGGGAAGATGATGCACCAATCATTGAAAATAGTGGCATTAAATGAATATGTTAGGAATATTTGTTAGCTTCACAGATACCTTCCTAAAGTGTCCCCTGTCTGGTTTCCAGCAAAGTCCTGATTTATATCAGATGATCCACTACACTCTGCTTTCTCAGCATCCTCTGCTCCCATGGCAACAGTCTGGAATCTGTTTTGGGCTGAACCTCCAGAGTCTTTGACAATCTGCGTAGATTCCATTACTGGAACCATTGCAAAGCCAGAGTGCTCGGCAAAGGCATTCCCATCGGGGTCCTTGTCCGCAGAGTTAGTGATGAGCTGTGGTTTACAGATGGGACTGTCAGGACTCAGTATCTCCACATCATTGGGTGTACTCACAGCCTTCTTGGGACTATTACTGAGACAGAGGGTGAGTTTGGGATTGGTGTGTGCAGCTACACAGGTTGTTTTGACAGGGTGGGGATCAGGTGAGTTGGGCCTCTTAGATTTCTGACCACTGGAACAGAGTGTCTCAGCTGCAATATTTCTGCTGCCAACAAGGACAGACTCATCCAGTGCACTTGCAGTCACACAGTCCATGAAATTCTGAGATGCTTGGTCATCTTCTGTGTTCTCCATCATTACACAATCGTTTTTCATTTCAAGATTTTGGGGTCCATAAAAGAGGTCATCTTTTCCATCTGTAAGGTTTGTTTTTGAAATCGCATTCTTGGCACCGTCTGGCTTGACTTCAGCAGTCACACTGCCGTAGAACAGCAACAGAAAAAAATGTGAGAAGCCCTCAATAGCAGGCGGAATATACATATTATTCATAGTCATAGTTTCATAGTCAAATATTAGACTTATATATTATCTTATGTGTGCTCATTTCATTTTCCCTGTTGTCACACAAGTGCAAATTACATCAACTTTGTTAAAATACATGTGCATAACCCTTATTAAGGACAGGAAATTGTTAAATGTGGACAACTCATGCACGTCTGGCATACAGGCACTCACACTTCCAACTGTGAACAGTAAGCTTGTGTACACAAAATACCAATGGTCATTAGGCTGCTGTACCTTCTTTGAGAATCCATCACTTGATCCATCTTTAACAGGTCAGAGCAGAGGAATTAACAAAGCCTGGGTAAGAAAGTAAAAAAAAATGTTGTGTCATAACAAGTTAACATGAAGGTATTGTAGCAAAAAACAGTTTGAAGCTACAATAATTCAACAGAAGCCTAATTATTTATGCATTATAAATTGTCCCTTTCCTCACTGTCACTGCATTTCAAACAAAGTCGGGTAGAACGCCAAACAGATTTTGTTTGGTTCACTTTCACATGTTAGGAGTCGTGGCCACAGAGCTGTCAGATAACATGACGTCAGCCTCCAATTTCAGCTTCTTGTCGAATGTCTTGTTTCAGTGTCTGGCAGTCATTTTGGACAAATAAGCACACGTTCAGCACGTACATCGCCAAGCAAAATAGCTCTACAGGGGGAGAGGCTACTGCTGGCAGGCTGCACACAGTTGATATCAACTAGCTAACTAACCTTAACCAACCTATACATTAATTTCTAACGTTACCTTCACGGTAAAAATAGGTAGACTGTTGTCACCGGCGAACTATTTGGTCCAAACGCTTTCCTTAACAGCTAAATAACTTGCTGCGAACAAATCGTGCAGGAAAAATGTAACATTAGTTGCCAAGGTGGTTTAAGTTAGCTTTGATTGGCTGAAAATGTCAACGTTAGCTAACGTTAGTTAACTCGCTAGCTTAATGTGCATACACAGTACTAATTCAAGCTGATTAAGCTAGCAGTACTCTCTCTATTAAAATATCGATACAACTTACAAGTATGCTCCTCTTTGTGTAAGACCTCTAAGTTAGATGTATTACATTGTGATCTATTTTTATATAAACAGAATTATCTTCAGACAAGACATCACTCCAAATGTCATCGTTCGGTATTGTTGCACTTCCAATTCGTTGCTATTGCAACACCTTGACGGCAGGAAAACTGGGACCAATCACAAGCTTCTCTGTGGGAAAAGAGGCGGGATCATACATATGTATCTTAGCAACTGGATCGAAAAGGAGTTTACTGTCGTGCAACTCTTCCAGAGAGTCGACCAATTTGTCTATTTTCCAACCTTAATACAAAGGTAAAGCTTTCTTCACATTCACATTGTTGATTTTGTAATAACTGCCACCTGCTTATTTTACTAAAGACAAAATCATATCCAGTCGGGATATTCCAATTTTGAAAAGCAACCAGAAAGAACAGCTGCTACTGCTGAATTAGCTGACCAGAGTTTGCATGGGATTCACCAATGTGCAAATTAATACAAAAAAAGGAACAAATAGATTATTATAAAGTTTATTAAAATTTCAATGATTATTGACATTTTAGAATGTTTCTAAAAATGAATGTCTGAAAGATTATTGGCTAACGTTACAAGCTGTAAAATACTGTCGTGCAAGTGATACAGATAGTGCAAAAATGTGAGGGGAAAATCGGAAATAGAAACAGTCTGCTATGGAGGGCAAAGTCAGCAGAATATATAATTGCATATTTCCAGGGGACAGTGTATAATGAAGAGGACTTGTGTGGTTCCTGCAGCAGGAAAGCAGACAGCTTCTCTGCAGCGCTCCTTATGAGAATGGCTTCACAATCTTCATTGAGATGTAATTCTGAGGACACAAGAATGCATTTAAAAGTTACTGAATGACATTAGAACCACTAAGCAACACTAAAAGAAGGGCAGTGACTGGACATTATAATTTTCACAGACTACAAAGTACTGTATACTATGTGCGATGCAGGGACACAGGTAAAACTGATTTACAGTAGATCAGGAAATAGTATAATCAGTAGATACTCAAAAGGCATAAATATGCAGGAAATATTAGCATAATGAGTAATCATACAGGAAGAGAGTAGAACAGGATCCCAAGGAACAAGGTCACCAGCAGGAGGATAATCACGCCAATGAAAATCCATTTGAATCTGCGCCAGACTATGAATTTCATGGTTTTGCAGGGACTCGTGAACCAGAAGAACGACGTGTCAGGACGACTGTTGAACAGAAACACACAACAATGAGGGGAAAATGTGCACATATACTAATGCAAATCAATAACAAACAATTCATAGGCCTACAGAAAGTTCTTTTGTAATACGATTTTACTTTAACTCTTATTGTTTTAAGGAGGCACATTTTCATACTTGGGTAGGTCCAGTTTGGGATTCATGTTGGGCTCATCTCTGCCTTTCCCAGCAGGTTTCTCCTCCATCTCCTTCTCCTCCACTATTTCCAAGGTCATCTCTACTTTTCCCTGTGAAAAATTGAAACACAATCACAAATAGAAACTGGAAACTGGAAACTAACCTTACCGGATTGTGTTGTGGATTTAAACATACACCAAGCACAGATTTCCCATCCTGCTCAATCATGCACGGCCACCAGCCTCGTGCAGACTTCTGTGCAAAGAGGGAGTTGGGCAGCGGTGCTTTGGAGAGGGATGAGCCTGCCATTCCTGGTAACATCTTCAGGCTGCACTTTTCTGGAGTCTTAGCAGGGGGAATCAGATTGTGTAGGTCCAGTTCAACTGAACCTGTGTCAGAGACATGGATAGACGATAAATATTTGTATTTCAGCTTTACTCAGATACAGTGCTTACATTATAGTAAACCTGAAAGTCCTAAATCTGAAAGACTTCAAGTATTTCCCTTCATGCCATGAATTGGGGTTAAGAGCAGTGCCATCTCACCTAAGTAGTCATCCAGGGAAAATTTGTCATTGTCCCAAATCTGGATGATCAATTTAGGGGGTATCCTGAATTCTGTTTTGTCCAGATTCCAAAAGTGTTCCTGTAAAAAGAAAGAAACTTCCTCTGGGTGCTATGTTGCCATTACACCACTACCACAAAAATTTTACAGTGTTAAACAAGAATCACTTGATGCTGTGTTCCCGCTCCACTATCACACTCACTTTCCTGGAGACAAGACACAGCTGTTCTGCAGGAAGGTAGTCAAACCCAAAGATGAACCTCCAGTTGAAATTTCCATCGCCATCCAGGGATCTGTAGTGGACATCAGTCTTCTGCTTGTCCTCCTCCATGCCTGGCATCCATCTGGAAAACATGGTACAGGCATTTTGAATTCAATTTAGCTGTGTGTGAATGAGTAGAATAGGTGAACAGATGTAAAATAAATATGGCCAATACCAACAATCAATATCAACAATTTGACAGACAGAGGACAAAGGCTTGGCTTGTGTTCTGTTTACTCTAGTTGGTAATTGATAGGCAAGATAATGTACCCTTTGACATAGATGTCACTCATGTTTTCTCCAGTGATGCTTGTTTCGTCCAGAATGACATCAGTTGTGTTCCAAACGATGGCCCGCAAGTAGTACCTGTTTGAAATATACTATTAGATTTCATCCTTCCATACATCATATTAAAATGTTATCATTATTTTGTCATTGGTTTCTTACTTCTTGGCTTTGCGTGGAGTGATGTCACACGGAGGTCCTGGCATGCCCAGGCTCTTAGGGAAAACGTCCACCCACATTTGAATTCGCCCCTACATTCGGGAAACAAGGAATTCTGTTTTCAGCGTAACATTCAGAGTTGTACACACATAACTCTACTACTTCTACTGCAAAGTTAATCCAGTTTGACTACTGTGTGTTTAACCTGGGATAGGGTTGGCTGGTAGGAGCTGTACAGGGTCCTGGTCTCCACATGCTCTGGTATCAAGCCCTGGGTCCGGAGGACATGCAGGGCCAGCCTCTCTCTGGCTGGGCCCAGATGCTGGTGGATGATGGTGTTAGCCTCTGCACAGAGCACAGCGGATCAGACACAAAAGGTCAAGGATGAAAGGATATTATGCTATGTAAGATAACACCTCTCTCTCTTTAACTGCCACATTTATAGATACAGATTCACCTTCCAAAATCCAAGTCTAACACACTGATAAGTAATCATTTGAAGTCCTACATGGCAAACTAATAAAATCAAGATAACTGAGTACATGAGAGAAGACGGTACCGAAGTCTTGCAGGCTGTATTGTTTTCCTGAGAAGGACAGTGAGCTGCCGTCTCCCTCTATGCGTGGAGGAGGGATGCCTCTCAGCCTGGCCAGGTTCTGGAGGATCTGAGAAGGCTTCAGCTGGTCTCTCCACTGATTGGTCCCCGAGCTGGAAGAAAACAATACCTTTGAAATTTTGGACCTCTCGTTTTACCTTGACCACAGGATAAAGGTAATACTGCATACTGAATTTTCTAGCCTACTTTGCAGTATATATTAACATACATCTGGCATCTGCAGATACACATACAAATACACACAGAGTAGATGCTCACATGCAGTAAGTCTGTGGAAGGCCACAGTAGGGGCTGAAGCGAGAAAGGAGTCTGTTCTCCAAATCGATGACGGTCTCGCCCACTTTTTCATCTCTGCTCAGTAAGTCATAGTCATACACAGCAATCTTCAGGTCCTTGTCTTGAGGCAGGAAGCAGGACAGCTCAAACATCCTGAACAAAAACGGAAGACATCATAAGATCTATTTTGTTTGCTCTATTTTCCCATACAAACTTAGAAAATAGACTCAATAATGCAATTGAGAAAACTAAAGCACACGCACACACAAATTAATCTAAAAATGATGAGGTGTCTCACCTCCCAAGTTCTGGATTGAGGGTGTTTGGTTTGTAGTTATCTCTGTCGTCCACTGTTTTCCTTCCTAAACTAATCTTAATGTATGGGTCACACTGAAATGGGAACACAGAGAAGACGTTATTGAAACCATCTTAGCTTCTTATCTTTTGGAAACATGACAAATCTCATGAAGAATAGGTGATTTGTGAGAGTTGGACTCACCATGCCATTGTTATCTTTAGGTTGCAGGTCAATACAGCGCACCACATAAATTCTGACCAGACACTCCTGAGGCCTGCTCTCAGGAAGCTCTCTGAACTGGCGCGGTGGAAGGGGCACCCCTGGATCATCAGACAGAGGATAAATCCTGAATGAGCCCTGTATGCAACAAAAAAAGTCACAGGTTAGTGCCATTAGTCATACAACATCTCTTCACATTCTTCTTTAGGGAGACTAGTTATAGATTAAAAGCCGCTTTTCCAGCCGGATTTCATATCCCACCTCAGACAAAAGAAGGTGAATCAGAATGCTTATTAATAAACCGGACAGATTACAGAATTGGAAACCAGACATGCCTGCAACCTTCATTCTGGGTGACTTTAACCACTGCAACCTGAGAAATGAACTAAAGCAGTTGGTCTGCTGCCCAACACATGAGGAGAAAATGCTCAATTACTTTTAGTCAAATGTTAAAGGTGGATTCCACTCATTTTCATTCCTAGGTAATTCTGACTTTTTTGAAATTGTCACGAAGACAATTTATTGTACATTTATTTCACTTTCCAAATAAAATCATTGTGATTTTGACTGAAGTTCATAAAATGACCACAAGAGGGCAGACAAAGGCTGGGAATAGTAACTACAATAGCGGCTGTTACCCACAATATTGTTTCAGGTGCAATGTAACAATGTAACACTTAATGACAATTCCTCCAACTTAGTTTTCTTCACCTTGAACTCTCCCACCACTGAGGGATCGTCTTCCTCATCTTCTGTCTTCCCTCGCTGCAGTTTGAAGGTGCTGCAGAAATCAGTCAGCCCCTGGAAATCTGGAACCTCCTCTAGCTCACAGTTGTATACCTGAGAAAAACACATAACACACACACACACACACACACACACACACACACACACACACACACGCACGCACGCACACACACACACACA
>CABFOQ010027458.1:3108-21036 GCA_900660455.1 Gephyroberyx darwinii | reverse complement strand
CTCCCTGCCACTGAAGCAGAGGAATGTAAAATGATATTAATTGTTACTGCCATCTCAGGGGCTGGCCTCTTCATCCGTGGCTGTCAGCATCGCTGCTGCTGAGACATCAGTCATCAGCTCTGCACAGTAACATGCATGCACATATACTCAGCACATAAACTAAGCTTGCGCGCGCGCACACACACACACACACACACAAACATTCAGAGTGTATACCAGTGTGCCACCTGTGACCTTTGAGAAACAGACATCATGCTGACTGCAGAGTCCTAAGGGAGCAGTCTGAAAATACTCCTAAATGCAGCAAGAAGCTATTGAGCTACGCCACAGTACCAAACCGACGCTTTACCTCTCTGACTCTAATGTGGTCTACTTCCAGTTATTTCTGGAGTAATTCACAAATCATTATGTTGAAGTGGCCGCTCTAACCAAGTCGGCTGTTAGAGCAGGAGATCCGGTGTCCACTCACCCTGCCGTTGCTGACCACTGCCCTCTGTCCAGGACTCAGCTTCAGGACTTCGCGACAGAACAGCTGCTGACTGCGGATAAAATCCACCTCCAGTGTGTTGTACTTCTTCTCAAAGGCGTCTTCATCCATGTCCTACAGTGGAATAACAAATGTTTGTTTAGGATGTTAGATATATCGATTGTATGGTCGGCTAACGCGTCTGAAAACTGTGTGATATATGACCCAATAGGCTAGCTCAAGGAGGTTTCTCCCATTCCAGCCTGTCCAAAACAAAATCTGAGCGACACATTGACATAAAGTATGACGTATGTGAGGCGAAGAACTACTCGATTATTCACAAAATCGTTGAAGCCCTGCATCAGTGCAATCACTGCCGTTTTCAAATGTGAATATTTCAGCCAGAGGACCCAGCTGTCAGAAATGCACATGTGTGAAAATGAGATGAATCAATTTGTAATTAATCTAACAAACTCTTAATTAAACATTGGTCATTTTTGTCTATAACAAATAAGATGTGGGAGGGTGGAGGGCTTGTGGAGTCAGGTTATTAGTTTCTCCAACATTTCTCTCCTCAGGAGAACAGGTGAAATACCAATAATGTCAGCACAACTCAGTCAGCATGTCTGTCTGGCAGCCAATAATAAACTCACATCCCTTGACTCTGGGCCCCAACTCACACAGCCACCGCCTACCTATCTTTCCATTGCTATTTCCAGCCCAATCTCTCCCGTCTGTTTGAGTGGAATAATTGAAGGCCAGTTTGTCGTGGTTAGTCCCAGAAGCGAACGGTGTTATACGACCTATGCCTGGTGGATCATTGGCTATTTCCTGTCACTAATGAGGGAAGAGATGGGGCTCTCCTGTCAGCTGACTGGCTGAGTCCCTGAGAATTTTTTTTTTCATTATGTGCAGTGCTGTGTGGGTGGATACCACACACACACACACTACAACTTGGAGAATCGAGCATGTGCAGATAACGGCACCGCTAGCTGTAGAATGCTGAGAGCAGGAGAGTGATGGTCAGGCTCGGCTGGACACAAGTGAATCACACAAGCATGAACGGTGAGCGGGAGCTTGGCTATTCATCAGGTCCTCCCCGGGGACCAGGTATCCACCAACACTTTTTATTTAAAGATTCAGCGTGAGGAGCCCGTTTTGCGCTGGCCCCTCTGACAGATCAAGTGGAACTGACAGTGAGTAGGCTGCTTGCCTTGGCATCCACAAGCTGTGGAGCATCAGGCGTGCTCTAAATGTATTCTGCTAGGTGATGTTCAAGAGAGGAATGAGAAGATGTGCTCATCAATCACCATTTTCCCTGGCTGTGCACTTAAATCAAGAGAGCGGTAGCAGACAAGTCTTTGGAAGTGGTTTGTAGCATGTTAAAAAAAAACATGACAGAATCTAAAGGCTAGCATGTATCTGAAATATAAAACAAATGCAAATAAAAGCAGAACTTATGGAACTGAAAAATACACATTTCTTTCCATCCCCTACCGGCAGCAAGAGGTTCTTCATCTTGGTTCCTTGTTTGAGGAGCTGCATGCTCTCCTCTTTCAGGAGTTTTTGCACAAAGTCTGCTGCAGCCTTATTCTTCTGGGTGAGGAGAGAGGCCCAGATGGCCCTGTACAACACAGTGTTATCCTCGCTGGGCTTACCGCTGGGGTTATCCATTACCCCCACACGGACTCCAGGGCTGGCCTTCTGTGCACGTACACACACACAAACACAGAGCACTGAAACAATTCACACAAAAACCACACATTCACATATTTCCACAGACTGCAGGTGTCATTGAGAAAGAGAGTGGGAGGAGAGACTTGTATGCCGAGGAGTTTATTGCCCTAATGTAACAGTCGAGGTTTGTCCTATTCCAGTGAGGAATCTTTTTTCCGGCTTGCTGTATCACGCCTAATTCATCTATAGTACGTCAACACTTCATATTTCTTTTCAGAGACAACTGTACTGATGATCCTCGTAAGACCTGACAGCAGAAGATAAATAATGACAGTAGATGAATTTAGTTTTTGACCATTTACCCATAACTGTTGGTAAATCAGTAACGAAACCCTCTCAGCCCTTTCGGGCTCGTCTGCAGGTATATGAGGTATGTGTAACTCTCCTTTATTTATGTTGCTGTCTCTCTGGCAACAACAACTACAGCAGATGGGCCAAGGTGAAATATGTCCCTGAAGAATTCAACATTTTTATTCCTTCTGAAATTCACTGTGGCAGTCTATAATTAAAGAACAGCGGCACATAACGCCTTGCCCACATAAAAGGCATCATTTGCATTGGTGTTGAGTGTCGGGCCACAGATTGTAGAACAATTTCATTATATCAATAGTTTTGTAACTAACCCATAATAAACAACAATATACGTGTGTGAATTTGCACACTCTGCCCGGCAAACCATTCCCAGGAATCTGAGGTGTGATCAATACTGCAATTCATAGAGATGAAAAGAAAAGACAGGGAGACTCACCGCATGTTTCAGAGCACTGAGCAACAGTCTTCTTCCTGAGGCCTTCTCAAAATCTCCAACTATCCACATGGTCACACCACTCAGCCCGTCCTGATCTAAAGTAAAAGTTGAGGCACCATGTGAAAGCCGTCGCCCTGCAGTCTTGCCACTTCCTAATGTACTCATATCAATTCCCAACGCTGCTAACTATTGAAGTAGAAGGCATTTCTCTCTCAGTTACTAATCCTTTAAAAAAGGTCTTCAACCTGACCTTACACCGTGAGATGGGAATGAGAAGGAAAATGAAATGGTTTCAGTGTGTGAGTGAGAGAGAAAGAGAGAGAGAGAGTGAGAGAGCTGTCCTGTTGGAAAGCTCAGTATATTAGTGGAGAATTGTGCCACCTTTCATGGCTTTATTCCCCAGTCAGTCAGTAAGGAAGTGAACTAGTCAATAAGGCAGAGAGGAAGGTAGTCAGCTTCCTCAGCCTCACTAAGAGCACACGCCAACCTGTCTGCCTCACCAAAGGGCAATGTCACACTTTCACAGAGACACTTGAATAAAGCGGTGTAGTATTCATTTGTGTTTATACGCTGCTCACTTTAGAGATGTTCGACAAGCATATACACCTTTCGTTGTTCCACTTAAGCTGAGCTACACATGCTGGAATAAGTTATTTACACTCTTGTTCAAACACATTCAGCCAGTCACTGTGGTATCGACACTGAGGGAGCGGGAATCAATCTGAAACGGTGTCAACAGGGAAAGCACGGCATGAAATGATAAACAGCTTCTCACCGTTTTTCGTGAAGTACTTCATTCTCTTAGCAATCACAGCAGTCTTGTCCCTGGAGTCCAGGTATGAAAACATAGTTGTGTCCTCCCAATCATGTACAACTACAAAGTAAAAAAAAAAAAAGTTAAAAAGTTAAAAAGGACACGGCAGCGTTGGTATTTGAGGGTTTAAATGAGTAGCGTGAGTCACCTGGAGAGGCAGTGAAGTCCAGGTATTTCCGGTCGGTGCTGAGGATGAGAGGGTTCATCCTGGGAACCACATTGGCCTGCTCCATTAGGTAGTCTACAACATCTGTCCCCTCAGTCAACTGACCCTAGGCATGGGACAAGAGTGACCTCACTGTGAGCATCCATCCCTATGTACTGCTCTAGTATCTGCTAGTATCTGCTCTGTCCTCATCTCTATCGATAAAGTTGCATCTAATGTAATCGTGCCTATACAGTAGCTGAATAACCATGGGTGATACTGTATGTTTCTTTACTTATTTTCATCTAAGGACATCTAAACTATACCTGTACCATGTGAATTGTACCGTTTACATGCTTGTATGTAGAACATACTGTAACTAAAGGCCTGGATGAGTGGGGTCCAAAAGTCTGAGTCCACTACCAAGAAGTCTTCATCATTTATCAAAAACAAATACAAATTTTTAGTCAAATGATATTTCTCAAACAACATTACATAATTTTAAAAAAAAGTACTTCATAATTTTAAATGTTTAAAGTTAAAGCACTAGCAGTAGCGACACTAATGCATAGAGGACCACATTAGTCTGGTATTAGTTGTTAATAGACCAAAACTATTCACACGGTGTATTAGGAGTATACATGAGTTTATATTTGATTTTTTTATTAAATATATGGTGTGACAGCAATTTGGGAAAACCTTACCAATTGGTGTGCAAACAAGGTTTTCAAATATATTTACATTTATTTAGTATCAAATGAGTACTTGTATTAGTTTTTGATAAATGATGAGAACTTAGTGGACTCAGACTTTTGGACCCCACTACTTCTACTCCTCCAGGTACGTCAATCTAACGTAAGTCTATTCTACTACATAGCACAAGACGCTTTACTGGGTAAATGGAGGTTGAATATGAAGAGCATGTCTGTTTCGGTACAGACATATCATACCATAAAGACAGCTCTCTGGAAGACATTGGTGGTGTCCATGATGCGCTGCAGGATGACGGTCTCCAGCTCCTCAGGATCCATCTCGTCCGGGCTGAGAGGGACTCCGTTGAACAGAGCCAGAGGGAGGGCACCCAAGCCGCTCTTCTTGTAGAACTGGGCACCGGCCTGGAGCAACCCAAACACAAGACTGAGTCACTGGCTGTTACTCTTTGTGAATCATTTTTAAGTAAATATTCCAACAAATCTAAAAGGGAAAAGATGAACGCATTTTATTTCCTTACCTTTCTTTTGTCATCGTACTCAGAATCTAGTCCCAGAATCCTTTCAGCACTAGCTTTAGGGAATTTTGTCTTCAGGTAAGCAGAGACTGTATCGACAGACAGCGTCTCCCCTATGTCTACTTTGTTGTACATCTGCAAGAAGGTGAAAAAGTAGATCAGATTTGACCATGGCTCTCTTTTAGATCCCTGTCGCTGTCGATAAACTCCCCCCATTTGAAAGAGCTGATGCCAGAGGCAAAATCCTTCTCACTCGTCTCACTCCAATAATGTCTCAGACCTTGGGTCAACACAAGGCACAATAAAACAAATGACTTCTGAAGCACTAAGAGATATGAAATGGCAAGGATTGCATTTAAATTATACTGTGAGAAGTGCTTGCTAAAACAATAGAGATTTACTTACTGAGACCATCGACATCAGAGCCTGGGATAAATCGTATTCATCTGCAATGTAATTCAGCAGACGGTAAAATCCAACCCCGGCATCAGAGAAGCCATCAATCTCATCTTCAGTGTTGACAACAAACACAAAACCAATTCTACAGGATGTGGGAAATACAAATATTCAATTTGCAGATGAAATGAGAGTCACTTTCTGGTAAGGATTAAAACTGCCGAGGATGTGGTGGACAGATGTTTGAGCCAACAGTACTAACCTCAGAGGAATCTTGTGTTTGTAGAAAAGCTCTGCGAGTTTCACCAGCTCGTTACTGTCTTCCTGTACTGGATCTAGGAACAGCACCTAGCAACAGAGAGGCAGACGTCCAAATACCACATGAGGTGGAGTTTAGGACAGTTAAGACACACAGGAAATGTATTGACAAGTGAATTTAGTATGCTTTTCTACTACCTGATACTATCCAGCAATGGGTCAGAAGTGCCTAGGTCAGTAGAGGTCAGTAAAGTAAGTGAAAGTAAAAGTGGAACTACAACTGAATAAAAAGAAAGCCGATCTCTAACCATCAATATCATATTGTATTAGTGTAGATTCAATAAGAGGAAAGCAACATGATGAAAACAATGCATCCTTCCTCTTTACCCCAAATTTTCTCATTGTTGGAATTGACCCATTCGCCTCACCACCACTTCTCGCCACTTCTGTCAATCCCGGCACTCACCAAGTTGAAGAAATTGCGCCGGATCTGCCGGATGACTCCAGGAAAGGTGGCTCTGAGGAGCTCCTGTACACCTGTTGGCCAACTGCGGTACATGGGGTCACTCTCGATATCATTCACCCACTGAAAAAGACAAGAAGAAAGCTTCGAAAACTGCAATATTCATTCAGTCGGGAAATACTCTTTTCGCTTGCCTTCCTCACAGGGAGGTCAGAGCACAGGGTCAGATATCGACCAGTATCTTGCTCCAGCTGTCTTCGGCTGGACGGATGCTTGCTGACAGATGCTTGAACCCAGGTCCTCTGGCTGAAGGAAGCTCTCACTAATCACTACGCAACCCAGCTGTTCGACTCTGAGGCAGAATTAAAACTTCAGGTAGATTCTTTATAGATTTTTATAACGATGACTGTCCTCACAAGATTGAACAGCATATGGACCAAATAGCACAGCAATACCAGTAATGACTTCATACTGATTTGAAGTATTTTTTCTGGCATGATTCTGGTCTACTCACTTACAGGGCAAGGACAACGCTAGTACACTGAAAAATGGAAAATCTCAGGTGGCATTTCAGCATTTTTTAGAAATCCATGTTATTATATTTGATTTTTGAGAAAGCTTTAACATCAGGCTAGCATAACTGTTATGCTCTTGAAAATTGGCACTGACATTCTGCCCTCACACATAAACAGAAACCTGTATGAAGAAACCTGAGACAGTGCGTTGGCGTTTCCTGTATTTTGACCATACTCCACAATACTGCTGACTTTCATCTTTACATCCAACTCCTGAGTGACGTCTTAAAGATAATCTCGCTTCATTCAGTGGCTTTGTTTACATGCATAGAGACTTCCATTTGTAACCCAGTTCCTCAAATAACCTGGTTTTGGGTCAACGCAGGTAAATGTTATAACTTGGTTAGAAAAAACCCCCAGGTAAGCTTGTACACCAATTGTGAGAAGCCCAGATAAGATGCAGTTTTTCTTTCCATTCTGCATCTGTAAACTCGAGCATAACCAACCTCTCCCACCAGTCCTGACTCCAAACTTTCATCCATAATTGTTGGGTGTATGCTGGCAACAGTAAATTTCTAGGGGTGAGTGCATTTCCAGCCGCTACTATAGCCTGGCGTTCTTGACAACCCGTGATTCATTGCAGTGAAAACTATAATTGCCTGTAGCATCAGGTTATTTGTTAGGAGCGTCAAGAAGACTGCGCAAAGGGTTAGGGTTAGTTATTGTTCAGATTAGCAATTATTTTCCATATATTTGAAGTAATCCACTACTGCTCATTTAAGAGGGGGCATAGATGAGGGCTGCACTTTTTCATACTGTTAATTGGTTTATTCATGGCAACAACAGCACTCAATCGGAGGGGCAAAGGTGCATGTAAACAAGCTAACTCAAATAAGACCTAAACAGCCGGGTTGTGTAGCGTATTTCAACGTAGCCGATGTTATTGCACATCAGTGTTAAAACGTGGTGGACGGAGATATTCTGGCTAAGGGCTTCAGTTTTTTTGAAAAATAGGGGGACAAAGCTATCGGAGGCAAATTAGCCATTGCTGGCCAAAGTGGCATTGTTAGTGCTCTTTCTGTCAGTAGCTCTGAAACCTGAAGTCTTATTTTCACTGTCATTCTCTAAAAGGAAAGACACTGGTTGAAATAATAGAGCGCACTCTGGGCTGCGCACATCATTTCAGACTTAATATATCATCTCCGTTTGTTTGGCATTTTTTCAGAGTATCTGGAATATTAAAATGGCCAAGGGGGCTGAAATGAAAGTCTGCAAGTTTTTAATTTGATAGCTTTCCTTGGCTAGCTTCCCAGTTTATAATTGAAGTTTCTGGCAGACTTGGGACTGTTGCAATAGTCTGATGACTGATCCAGTAATCTACAGCCCGCTGCGAGTACTCAAAACAAAACACCTGCAATGCCGATCTGGGCAAAGGGAAATAATGCACCCACTCTGCTGGACAGCACGTGGCAGAGTCTCTCACCATTATAGCTGGATGTCTGATATCTAAGGCGTAGCTGTCTTCCGCAAGGTTCACCGGTAGCCTCAGCAGCTTGCCCTGATGGTCTCCTTTTATGCCGAGGTTATGAAGACCCTCCAAAACCCTGGCCTCTCCTCTGATGATGTCTAAAATGCTGCCAATGCAAAATCACAGGTTAGTTTTCATCCACACTGGCAGGAGCAGTGGCCATGTGCTGCCGTGGACACATGATCCACACATGATTACAACACGATCATTGAGCCATTAGCAGGTCTGAGGCTTCCCGGGGAGAAAGCAGGCACACTGACGCTCCCTCCTGCTGGGCTCCTACCTGAAAGGGTTGTGGATGTCCAGATCAATGTGCAGCCCGTTGATGAAGAGCCCTCCGTCTCCCGGTTGAACTCCTATGGCCTCGATGAGTCGCTGAAAGGATAAGCTCAGGGTGTGAGTCCAATACCAATGCCAAAAAGCCAAAGCGCGTCTAACCCCAGTGTCTGATTTATAATATATAATGAAAGATATTGTACAGACTACAGCAGACAAGTAAATATAAAATGTTGTGATTGATGTGATGGGTTTGTTTTTTTTCCTAAACACAGATTAGAAACTCGTTCACTAAAATGACTCTTGTGCAATAGCTATAGATGCTATCAAACAAAGTTGACCACTACTTGCACTATCTTATGGCATGCTGCTTATGATATCACACCTTTTGGTTCTCCTCAATTTCTTTTCTCATTTCCTGCTTTATGGCCACTCTTGTCAGTGATCTGTGGGAACAGTAAAACATGTACAGTCACCATCAGCCTTTTCCACATCCCCGGCCAGCAGTAAACCTCCAGCTTTAATCTTCCAAAATCTGTGGGCCCTCAAGATGGTATGTGTGCAGCCCTGTAAACACTCACTCCAACTCTTACTCAGCACTTTTAGGTGTTGTTATAAGCTGTCTGGGCCAAAAAACAAGCAAACATCAAAAGAGGTGATTACATCTATAGTGTGGAGCTAAAAGGTGTGTGTAGAATAATAATGCATAAGCTTAAAAAAATGAGTTTGTAAATAATGTGTTTCAGGTGCACTGGGATAAAAGTAGATGTTGTTTCTGGACTCACATACAGTTTTGCTTGAAAGTTTGTGAACCCCTTGTGCAATAATATACATTTTCAGTTTTTACCATGCCATCCTTATTTAATCAAAATGAGCCTTTTTTTAACTGAAATAAAGGATCTATATTTACCAATTTCATATTGTGCATGTAGTAAAATGAAAATAGTTTTAGGGAATTAGTGCAGGTGCATGAAATCGGTGACCCTCCTCTTGCATTTGTTAAATCAAGTAGGCAAATAGGAACAGGTGGGTAAATAATTGGTTTGCGGAGGAGTTTGTGACACGCCCATAAATCCAGGTGATAAGCCTAATCAGTTAGGTGTTACCCATGCAGGTGAAGGAAAAACACTATGTCTACACTAATCTAAGGAAACAACAGGACCTCAGGAAGAGAGTAGTGGGTGCAGCAGTGTAGGGAAGGCAATAAAGTCACATTAAAAAAGATCTGGGCTCCATCAGTCCACTGTGAGACAAATACTATAATAATGGAGAGCATTTAACACAACAGAGACTCTGCCTAGAAATGGTTCTCCTGCTAAAATATCACAGACAGACACAATATAAATACTAAAACTAGTAAAAAAGAATAACAGATTTACAAGCCTCCACTGCTGCATCTGATATCCGTACGCATCCATCAATATTAAGAAGAAGACTGAATAGAAATGGTATTGATGCGTGGTCTGGGGCTGTTTTATTTCCTCTGGACCTGAACAACTCGACATCATTAAGGGAACCATGAATTCTGAGGGAAGACAGAGAATTCATGAACACAACATCAGACCATCAGGCTGAGAGCTAAAGCTGGGCTGAAAGCGGCTGTTCAACAAGACGATGATCCCAAGCATTCAAATCTACCAAAGAATGGAAGAAGTTTTGTATTTTGTACCAGCCAAGTCAAACCTGACCTAAATCCAGAGATTCTGTGGCGAGATCTGAAGCGGCCGTTCATGTGAGACGGACCTAAAACCTCACTGAGTTGGTCGACCTCTGTAAGGAGGAGTGGGAGAAAATCCCTCCAGGGAGATGAAGAGACTGATCAGTGGCTGTAGGAGACGTTTACCCCAAGTAATCTCTGCTAAAGGAGGGGGCCACAAGTTATTGATTGAAGGAGTTCACATACTTTTGCACACGGGGATATCTGAGTTTCTGTTAACTAAACCAGCTTTATTAAATAAACAGTGAAAGTATGTCATATTTATTTGTGTATGTTGTTCATTCGGCATCTCTTCATTAAGAGTGGAGGTTAAGGATAGATAAGGATAAGGATTTATATATATATGAAATAATGGCCACCCCCTGTAGGGTTCACAAATCCTTTAAGCATGACTGTATGAGAAAGAACAACACTAAAAAGGTACAATTTTGTGTCATACCTCTCTTGTGTCTGAGTGGTTAATGCATTTTGGCATGCCTCGACGAAGCTTTTGGGGCCAAACGCATTAGCCACTCAGCCAGAAAGCTGAAATGAGATGAATTCTTCCTCTCTTCATATCTTAGCTTATTTACCTGGCTTTGGTTGGAAAGTTCTGACTGAGGTCTCGCATAAGCTTCAGAGCATCATGCTTTGGCACGGACATGATTCTAGCAGCTGCTTGGAGACTAAGATCTGTGCACAAGGTAATGAAATCAATGATATTTACAGATCGACAAATGCACAAGGTGTCTAGACAAAAAGAAATCCATTCAAAGCCATCAAAGGAGACTACATGAACTTTACTCTGAGACAATAACATTACCGGCTATGTTAAAATGATTCAATATAATTCTTAGTAAAAAACTCAATTTACACTCAACGTCACACTCAATAAGGCTGGGAGCAGCTACACCAGTACAACAGCAAAGCATCTCCTGCTATATATGGTATAACTGTTGTACTAAGATCAAATAAAGAACAACATCAAATAAATCTTCACTCTTTGATACTAAAGTACATTCCATCAGAAAACTGTTGTATTGATTAACATTGTTGTTGTTATTTAAAAACTAACTCTATCCGACAGATATGAAATTGTTAAACTGGAGATCAATACCTTGCAGCTCCCACACTTTGAGAGGGGCCATGTCATTGGTGCTCTCCAGGAAGTGCTTGCGAAGCTCCCCCAGTTGCTCTTTGAGTTCAGGATGGGATTTCCTCAAGAGAGGAAGGAAGAAAAGAGGAAGATATCGTATAACTCTGATAACAATCCACGTATCTTTTATCAAGTCACACAAAGCAGTCAGAGCGCAGCTGAAGTAACAGTAAATGCTAGAGTTTTTAAAAAACATCTTCATAGGGACAAACGTGTTAGTTTTGCTACTTACTTCAATTTTCCAAAAAGGAATCCTTGGACTTCATCATTATCGTCATCCTCAGTATTCACAATGACTTTTGAATCTACAAAATAAAGGGTGGTGTTTTATTGTCTTGGACACGGGATACAGAATATAGAGTTAGTCACCAACTGACCTTTAACTTTGGTGTCATCCACAGCTTTGTATTCTGTGCTTTTTATAGCCAACTCAACACCATATCCAGATAAAAGCATCTTCTGAGGCTTTGGATCCTGCAGAAGTAAGAACCACAAGAGGCTTTAAAAAAGGATTTTCTTCTGCACATACATCATTGTCCAACAAGTCAAAATCAGACTGATATTATGGCCTTTCAGCGTTTGAGATTTTGACCTTTAATTGAAGCGCCTACATAAGGCCAATCATCCCTCAAAGTTTTGTCAAATCACACCAGTGGTGTCTGGGATGTCACGTTTGAGTTCATTATAGCGCCCCAGTAGACAATCTTAATGTTTTTTAAACACTGGAACAGTGTGAAGATGCATCATCCCTCCAAGTTTCATCAAAAACAGATCACAGACCAGAGATATCATGTTTGATGGTTGACAAATGGACACAGCCCAATCCATAGTTCCCCTACCCGCCGATTTCATTGCATGGAAGATAATGAATTGCGATAACAACTGCTACATTGCATATCCATCACAGGGGGGATGCCAGCCAAACATTATGCCAGTGGGGGCCAAAGCATGTGGACAGCAACACGTGGCAGCAAATTTGCTGACATTCCACTTTGACACTAATGTCCCCCAGATTCAATGCAATGCCTCAGTGTTTAATACAAACGATTAGAAGCCTTTCCACCTACGCTCTGCTTTTCTTCATAGCACATCTCTGAAAAGAGCCTGAGTCAAGGCATCTGTTACTCAGTCAGATGCTGAATTCTCCACAGGAATCTGTTTTATTCTTTTGAACGCTGGCCGCTAAAGCAAACCATTTGAACCATGGATGATCTCTGCTCGTATTGCATCAAAAGTAATAAAAGCATCATTGCAACGATTCCATCATCCAAGTAAAGATGAAAGTTGCTACTATGGGACTGAAATCACAAAATGTACATATTTCTCACTTGATTCTGTCAACTTTAACAAGTAGCTATAATTCACACACAGATCACAGATCTTGTAAGAAACAAAGACAAAAATGTGGCAGTTGCTAAGCTCTAATAGCAGTAGTACGTATGTCTGAATAGCACACTTCTGAGTGAAAAAGAAAATATATGAGCACAGGGGGACTAGAGAGGAGAAAGCCTTATTTATTGACAGGTAGACAAAATCATACCATTTGTAAAAGGGCATTAGGTCACTTTAAGATGGCTGCAAAAGCATTGCTACTCACCATTACAAAATGACGCAGCACATATACGAGTTTGCCCTCTTCAGCCTTCTCTGAAAGCACCTTATGAAAGGAGCTGAACTTTTTGGTTCCAATCTCAGCATAGAAGATCACAACTGGTACATCTGTCTTATTGAGCCCTGGGTATCTGTGATCATTCTTGTATAAATACGGTTTTGGCCTGCAAACATTTGGAAAGGTTGCTTAAGAAACTTCAAAAATAACTTACTTCTAGCAAAAACATTTATATGTCCAGGGCAGGCAAAAGGCGGTCAATAAGGGCCGTCAATATAGTCAATGAATTAAATGGTAAGAGAAAAATTTGTTTGTAGATTTTTGATCTGGTTTATCCTCAGAGGAGATGGCAGTGGCATTTTGGGTTACCTGCCTGCAGCTGCCTTCAGGAGCTTCTTGATGTCCTTGGTGCTGCAGCTATGTTGACCATGGACAGACACAAAGGCAGGACAAGCCCGAGGCGGTGGTTCATCACGGGCTAGCTGTGAAGAGCAAGAAGGAAAGGAATGTTCTCAAACACACTGGTTAGAGGGTTAGGGTTAGCAAGTCTGCAAAACAACCTGGGTCAAGATCAGGGTGGCGAACTGGTTCAAACTGGTTCAAAGTCAGTGCTTAACCTGCATCTGTCTGGAGCACCATGCCGTCCTCCATATTGAACATAGAATGTAAACATATCTGCTTTTGATGATGGTATATGGTGACAACAGAACAAGCCCATATACAGGGCTTGGTGTGAATTGCTTCCTACAAGGGATGGACTTGGATCAGCATACCCTAAAATGTTATGTGTTTGAAAGGGATATAATAAGGAACTTCGTAATGTTTTTGCTGACAACATACCTGCTGGGATGCAAAGACAGCTGGTGAGTAGGAGCGCAAGGACAGAGCAAATTTGAGGAGATTGACCTGAAGATCTGTGAGGAACTGTCCAGCCTTCTTGAGGATCAAGTTATAGTAGGAGCGCACGGACTCTGTGAGAAACATCAACATTTGTAATGTTGAACATCTGTAATGCTGAGTCAACTTTTCTTGTGCAAACTGATTTAAAATCTACTGTTACCGAGCAATTACACCTCTATAATCTATCTGAATGGATTAATTAAAAAGCAGCATACCTCCATTCTTGTATACAGTGAGCTCTTTCACAGTGTCAACAAATTGCCAGAATTTCTCATTCCCATCTTCTCCAATAAACTCACTGCACAGGAAAAAATGAAAATCAAATAAGTGAGTCAGAGAAGGAACATAAGGATGCTGTAAAATCACCGTTTTTACACAAAAATACACAGTATTAGTCAGTAATCACTGGATTAGAAACTGGTTCCTTGGACGGAGTGAGATGTTTCACCCTATGGGAATATGCCTTGGGTGTGTTAACCACAGAAGCTCCAATGACAACCAATCTGTCAAAGACAGACCAGCCTGATCGTGTATGATGTACCTGCCCCCCTTTATCACTCGGCAGACCGCCCCTGATACAGCCTTCTCAGGCATGTTATTCCTTGTGGGTTGGAGGGGAGGGAAGCGAGATGTTGGTGAAACATCTCACTACTGTTTTTCAAAGAACCAGGGTCTACGCAAGTAATCCACAGTTTATTTTCAGACTTCGTTCAATGTTTCACCCTATGGGAAAGATAGGCAGCTCCCGAACTGCAACATCCCTACCGAAGCTGACTCGCTGTCCTGACAGCACTGGCCCCTAAGGGTATCGAGAGGGTCTCACCTCACGAGGTCCAAACACCCGGCACCATATGTGCCATGGAAGGCACCGTAATGTCTAGCTGGTAGGACCTGACAATGGTGTGAAGTGACGTGGCTAAGCCCCCGGTCAAATGGGCCTTAGATTTAATAGGGAATCTGTGCATCACTGAGACTGTATATGTTTAGACAGGGCCCTCTCACCAGCCACAGCCAGGCCCATGACACGGCCGCAGCCCTGCACAGCGCCACGAGAGGAGTGTAGGATGAGGTCAGTGACAACGCAGATTTCATCCCAGATGCCTGGGTTTGGGGTCCCCGAGCCGAGCTGGTGGCCCATCTCCTCCAACAGATCTGTATGGTACACTGACAGCAGTGTGACTGCATTGAGCGCACACACTGACTGGTAAATGGAGACAGTGGGGCGCTCCACTTTACCCAGCAGGGTGATACGGGAAGTAGCTTGGATATTGCTGTAGTTTGGGTGTAGGTGGTAGGTCACGGGGGAAATTTAGGGGATTCAGCCTCCACTATGTCAGCCCAGCTAGTGTTAGCGAGCGAGGTTTGGGCATGCTTAATGCCTAGACACACAATGCAGAAAGCATCTGGGTGCCTTCCTGATATGTAGGCTCCACATGCCATGGGGCACAGGCAGGAGCCTTGTCCTCAGACCCCTTTGGCGGAGGTCTGGGATGTAGCGATAGCAAAATGGCACGAGAGAGAGATAGGAGAGTGCCTTCCTTGGCAGTAGCTTAGTGAGCTCGGTGCTCTAGCTAGCAGGTGCATGCCGGCTAGGTTAACATGGGCAGCTCGCCTTGGCACGTCAGCTTAGAGTCGGATTGAAAAGGGGCTATGCTAGAGAGGAAACGCTCGCTAGCCAAAGGTTAGCTCGCCTTAACGCATTAGGTATGAGGTTCAGCTGTCAACTGTGGACCTTTTCTTATTCCTTTGGTGTCTGATAATATGTTTAACAGAAGAATATGAGTTGATGCATGACATTATTATTAATGGGTCAGGATAAAAAAAAATAGAAAACAAAATCCTGGCAATCCATATAAGGTATGTTTGGCTGCTTGTAACCATCAATAAAAGTTCATGCATCTAATGGCCAATGATAGATTATGCTACTGAGCTACAGGCACATAGGTGAGGCTTACAAAAATATATATCCAAATATAATTATCATGATAAAAGTTAGTTATTTCCATCCACATAGTAAATCCAGACAGTTTTGATGTAGTTGCCACATGTAGTTGATGTACTGCCAATTATACCAGTGTGAGCTGTGCTATAGATAGAGGCTGCAGTGAGAGAGAGGTACCTTGTCTCTAGGAGGAAAGGCGTCATGGTCCACTTGGCCTTCAGGCTGGCAGAGACGCCTTTGGATGCGGAGAGGACATGGTGGACGTTCAACAGCAACAGCGACAGCAGCACCGCGTTCCTCATCATCTACAGCGCCGAGACAACCCCGACGTAGCGTAAACCTAGCATGAAGCAAACACCAACGGCTGTCAGTACAGTAACGTTGACGTTACTCTTTTAGGAGGTACCGGTGCCACGTAGTTGTTGTACTCTCTAACCTGCAACCTTGGCACAGAGTAGCCTGAATCACCCCAAACCAGAGGGCCATAAAGCTACAAATACAGTGTGTAGGAAAAGGATGTCAGTTTGTTCGCCTTGGTTGGGTTAGCTAACGTAAGTACTTTTACTACAAATAGCGGAGCCAGACAGAGCAGACTCAAGTTAGTAAGACAAAAGTAAACTGTCTTACTGTGAATGAAACCGGCACCGTAGGCTGACTTTCAACCAAGTAAGTTAGGACAACTTTGCTAAGACAACTTTGCTACAACGTGTACCAACGTACACTAGGAATACATTGCCACTGGTTATAACATTCCCAACTATATATCCCTCATCCCGTTAGTGCTGTCCGCGTCCATACAAAAGGGCTTACGGTCTTTTTTTGTACAACTAACTGACCCACAGAGCTATGAAATTGCCGTGTACAGTGGTGGCTAACGCTGAGATTTCTCCGCGTGTGAAACAAACGCGAGATGAAAATATTGCTTGGCATTTTTAATTTGTTTTTCATACGTTCACGGCATTATACGGCGTACACGCGGCGGGGAAACGATCGTGAATTAAATAAACCCCGATCTTTAAGTGGCAATTTTGTCTGGCAATGCCGTAGACAGCTAAGTGGCTGAACCCGCACGCTCAAAGATTTTCCCACCAAACACTGGAGCGTGCACCCATGGCACCCTGCTGGAGGAGAGCTGTAGAGGAATAAGAACACATATATGATGACAAAAATATGCATGTTAAAGATAAGATAAAGTTTAGTTGTATCCCAAGAATGTTTTCTTTAAGGACATGTGCAGAATCAGACTATTTACAAACGGAGAGAGCTACCGAAGAGATTGTTTATTTATTATTATTAGTATTGGTCGTAATAGTAGTAATAATACGTATGTATGGATGTACTTATATTGTTATACATGATATGTATTCAACACGAAATAGTATTATTATTATTATTGAACTTCAATGAACAAAGTGCTAAAGTAAATCTGCTGATAAAGTTAATAAATTAAACTTGAAAAAAAAAAAAAAACTCCATCAAACAATACATCACACACATACATACATACAATACATCAGACATCCGTCTGTCTTGCTCCACACCCAAACACAGGCGCGCGCACGCACACAAACACACACGCTTACACACACACACAAATAAAAGGCGAGTTTCTACTCTCAGCCCCTATGCATGTCAGTCAGATAATGCACCAATATTTTATGCAATTGATATAGTCGACGCCCACTGGCCGATGTGTGAGTTTTACCGTTGGCCGTGGAAGTGGAGCCGTCACTGATGCTGGTCTGTTACACTGTCTCTTTCTACATGATTAGCTTCACATTGTATTTCAGATTACAGAACAAGCCTACAGCCTTACACGAACTGTGGACTGTAAGCAGACGGATACTCTTACCGCTTAACTCACTAAAGGTCACACACGCTCATGCACACACACACACACACACAAGCACGAATGCGCGCGCGCACGCATGTTCGGAATGCACTTGAAAGTTATTGTGGATTCGGTATACATGCGTGATTAGATGTGCCCAGTTGTCTCAGTTCACAGACTGCATGGGCTTCTGGCTTTGCACTATGTGAAACAAGATTAT
>CABFOQ010027455.1:3851-33924 GCA_900660455.1 Gephyroberyx darwinii | reverse complement strand
GTCTAGAACATCCATAGATAAACAGACTTTCTGGAGCCACGGTGACAAGGGCCTCTGGGCATGTGACATTATGGCCCAAATTTACAGAGAGGAGACCATTCTACTCACACAGCATGAAACAGTATATTCTCAAGGGAGAGTCAGTACATCTGTAGTCCATATATGCACATGTATAGTTAAGTTACATTTTTCCTCGACAATTAGAAATAAAGACATTCATTGGGGATTTGCGTGTTTGTCGCGTGTTTTTAAGTACATAAAAGTACACTTCTTAGGTTGTTGAACTTAGTACACTATTTTTTCTACTTTATATTCACTCAGAATATTTGCATCTAAACAATTCTTCAACACACTGAAAATATTTGCTGTCTCATCTGACAAGATTTGAAAATCCATTTAATTTTGCCACTTTTCCACTTAAAATTTAGCCTTTTGCAGTTCCACATTTAGCTTTTTAAGCTTTTATCAGAGACTTCTGTATTCACTTTTACTTGTATGATATGGTATATGATATTATGGGTATTAACCACTCGGCAACGACTACTTGCCAAACAGCCTTATATATTGCCCAAACAAAAGAGCTTTTGCAGATTACTGTACTGAAATTAAGTTTCCTAACCGACCAGGGGCCTCATTTATAAAACTCAGCATAGATTCCATCCTAAAACATTGCGTACTCACAAACCTCAGAATCTATGTACGCAAGAAAATATTCAGATCTATAAAACTGTGCAGCGCACACCTGTACACAATGTTCTCTTTATAAATACCCACCTGCGGTGAATTGTGCACACGTGTACTCCTCCCAGTGTCGTCCCACAATTATCCATAAATGGTCAATGCTAAATATTTCATGAATATGCCGACATTGTTAAGGTGCCTTTGTTGGACTATCAATGAGGGAAAGGTGGAGATGGCAACTGCAAGGAAGGCGAAATTTGCGGAGTGCGAGATCGAGGTGCTCATCACTGAGGTTGAGCACCGTAAATTTGTACTGTTTGGGGGGCTCGGCAGAGGCATCTCGACCAAACGCAAATTATGTGAATGGAAACGTGACGGAAGGAGTGAACATTGTTCACTGAACAGTGAACCAAACTGAACTGTTGCTGACGTAAAAAAAAAAAAAGAAAAAGAAATGGGTCAGACATGAAAGTTGAGGCCAAAAAACGTATTGCTGCTTATCAGCAGAGTGTGGGTTCCGCTGGTGGCGGTCCGGGAAACCCCCAACCTTCACATCACCACAGAATTGCAGGCATCATCGGGGAAACCCTTTTGTCTGGAATTGTGCCAGAGGCAGAGGGGGACACTGATGCAGCTAAGGATGCCACAGAAACCATTACTCCTGTAATACCAAAGCTAAACTATCTACATTATAGGCACATTCATACAGTTTAATAAATCAAGCCAAAGGCATGAAGTATTTTGTTCCATCTTATTTAGGCACAATCTCAAGTGTGGCAGTGGCTGGGGAGGTGAGGGGCACCACAGAGTGTGCGCCAGGCCCCAGCGGCGTCTTCAGTGCACAGCTCGCCCACAGTGTCCAGTCAGCCAGGCCCCAGCCGTGCAAGTGGTCGCATCCTCACTGATGCTGTGCTGCAATCACAGAGGGACATTATTACTGCAGTAGAAACTTTAACTAGAGAAGTTCATGACATAGAAAATGTACTTAGTGAAATGTGTACTGTATTAAAAGAACTTGGAAAAAAGTATACCATTTGTCTGGTCTGGTCATAGACAGTGCATCACTTGTTCATGTAATTCATGTAATCAATTGCTGGAGGAGCTTGTTCATCATTTATATGGTGATCCTAGGCCATGTCATCTGGCACAATGTCAGCGGGTGCAGGAACACCATTGTTTTTAAGCAGTGACTTAACAGATAAAAGTGAATTCAGACCACAAACCCTGTGAAAGCACACTTATAAAAATGTTTTAAGAGGGATTTAAAAGAGGATAAAGAGCTCGCTCACCTTCTCAGGCCTTTATAACAGAATGCCACCAGATCTGTCTAGGCATCTCCACTGAGATTTCAGGAGCCCAATGGTGAGCTCAATGACTGAACGGGCTCGACCATGCGCCTTGTTGTACCTTCTCTGTGCTGCATTCTGCACGTTTGCGAAGGGGGTGAGGAGCCAAGTAGATAGAAGGTACCCACTATCACCTGCATGATTGCATGTTTTTAAAATATTATCCAGTAACCAGTCACTTGGCGAATAAATAATGTCACATTCTCTAGGAGGAAAAAAGGAAAAAAACATACCAAGAAGCCAACCATCACGCAAGCCTCAAGTCTTCTTCCTACTCTGCCTCAAAATAAATGAGTTGTGGGTTGAGCCAGGCCATCGAGCCAAAATCATGTCAGCACTGCAAATGATTTGAACGTTTATGGAATAGTAATGCTTGCGATTAACAAAAGCAATTTGGTCCTTTTATTGCAACATTGCATTTTGATGTTGGCCTGCCCACCAACAGTATAAGGAAACCTTATATAACGAGGGGTCATTTCAATAAGGCAATCCAAGACGGCTGGCATAATTGCACTAAATGATGGCTGGGATATTCCAGACCTATCAACCAGTTCGCGCTAGAACATCCCAGTTGCCAGAAAGCCCAGAGTGGTCATTAACTGGACCTGCACAGGGATGGACCTGTTCCGCCGGGTGGGTCGTTCCAAAGCTGGGCCCAATTCAGCACAGATTTCCAAGAGAATGGCTCTTGGTAATCTGAATCAGTTTATTAGCTATTCATTATCAAGGGATAGGGAGTCCTCATGGTCCCTGAATACGCGTTCATGTCTCAGTCTTCTATTTGCCAAGTCTTCAAGCAATGCCAAAGCAGCCATAATTTCACATTACACAAATCACCATGAGCACTATTTATAGCCCTCGTTTCAATCAGCGAGATTGGCACAAAGTTGATTTCAATATCATCATATAAAATCATCAATTTTGTTTTAGTATACTTATTTGGCCTATACTTGTACCTTATAAGATAGGCTAGGTCAGTGCTGATAATAATAAATATATGTCCACAATTAGAGATAGGCCTATACATTATGAAATGTAGTGATATGTGGTGATGTGCGTTTTATATTTCATCTGTGTTTTTTCATCTGAGGACTGAGCTTTATTTCGTGATCTCACCATCGGGCGTCGCTGATTCCTGTGCCCCGTGTCTAGCTAGCCGCTAGCTTCTGCATAGAATTTTTCTATAAATCCCGACGTTTGCTGTAAAAGATGCGTACGCACATTTCACCCCCGTTTATGCCATTTTTTTGTGCGTTGCAACCTTTACAAATGAGGCCCCTGGTAGTTAATTGTATTCACCTGGTTTTTATTTGGCCTCAACTTTCATATCTGACCATTTTTTTCCCATGTTGGCAACAGTTCGCAGTGTGGAGCCAACACTGTTCACTGCTTCCGTCACGTTTCCATTCAAATTGTTTCCTTTTGTTAGAGATGCCTCTACTGAGCCCCCCAAACAGTACACCTTTATGGTGCTCAACCTCAGTGATGAGCACCTCGATCTCACCCTCTGCAAATTTCACCTTTCTTGCAGTTGCCATCTCCGTCTTTCCCTGATTGATAATCTAACAAAGGCTCCTTAACAAAGTTGGCATATTCATGAACTATTTAGCATTGACCATTTATGGATGATTGTGGGACGACACTGGGAGGAGTAGTGGGAGGACACTGGGAGGAGTACACGCGCGCACAATTCACCGCAGGTGGGTATTTATTAAAAGACTGCCTACAAGTGTGCGTTTTATAGATCTGAATATTTTCTTGCGTACATAGATTCTGAGGTTTGTGAGTATGCAATGTTTTAGGATGGAATCTATGCTGAGTTTTATAAATGAGGCCCCAGGGAGTTACTGGGGCCAACTACTTCTACAACTACTTCTAAAAAAGCGGCACTCACTATAACTGATGATGATTTTCTTGAGAAGGGGCAGAAGGTCCAGTTTGAAAGCCATCACCATTTTATTCAAGTAAGTCATATAGTTATATATTGCCCAAAACAAAGCAACTTTTGCAGTGTACTGTACCGAAATCTATCCACACAACTGCATTTGGCAACATTGGAATGTCCGCTAACTTTTACCTGACAGCTTTCTGACGAACAATTCTGAGGTACTTTCCACTTCCCTAAGAACTGTATAAGTCCCTATTCAGAGGTAAATACAATCTATTACTTGTTTAGGAGCACTTATTACTATTACTTTGTTTCAACCTAGCCTCATGTGGCATCCGCAGGAAGACATGACAGTCTCACATTTGATCCACCCATAGTTGGCAGGATTTGAACCTGCGTGGGGCAACCCCAATAGATTTCAAATCCATCTCCTTAACCACTTGGCCACGACTACTTGCTAAGCAACATTATATATTGCCCAAACAAAATAATGTTTGCAGATTACTGTACTGAAATTCAGTTTCCTAACAGACCGGGTAGTAATTGTATTCACCTGGTGTCCCAGCACTAAATCAGTACCTGATTAGACAGATGGAATGGAACCTCCCTGGCACAATAGTCACACAGGGATTTGTTTTCTAACAGTTTCAATGCAGGATCTGAGGTGAGTAGAGTGAAAGAGGTCAGGAAAGACTTTGACTCCATATAAAACCCCGCATTGGCCGAGAATGGAAGTCGGGTCAACTGCTTGGCAAGCAGCTACGCTAACCACTATACCACAAATGCCCTCGAACAAACATTGGTTTTAGCTGGCTGCCCGAAGGTGCAAACAGAAAGAAGTTGAATGGAAAACAACTGACTTGGTTGGAAATGAAATGAGGGACAACTACTTCTAAAAAAGCAGCTCTTACCATAATTGAAGATAATTTTCTTGAGAAGTGGCAGAAGGTCCAGTTTGAAAGCCATCACCATTTTATTCAAGTAAGTCTCATCTTGCAGCTGCAGTAACATAAGACCTTCAGGCAAATGGATCAGCCGTAGTCGGCAGGAGTCGAACCTGCGCGGGGAGACCGCAAAGGATTTCTAGTCCATTGCCTTAACCACTTGGCTATATAACCACTTGGCAGTTATATATTGCCCAAAACAAAGCAACTTTTGCAGTGTACTGTACCAAACTCGATCCACACAACTGCAGTTGGCAACATTGGAATACCGCCAACTTTCACCTGACAGCTTTCCGATGGACAATTCTGAGGTACTTTCCACTTCCCTAAGAACTGTATAAGTATCTATTCAGAGGTAAATACATTCACACGTCACAATAGATTCAGAAAACATTGCTTGTTTAGGAGTGGCAAAAGAGACCATTTAATCACTGTCTTGCATTCAACCTAGCCTCATCTGGCACACACAGGAAGACATGACAGTCTCACCTTTGATCCACCTGCAGTCGATTTGAACCTGCGCGGGGTAACCCCAATAGATTTCAAATCCATCGCCTTGAGTCAGAAAAATAGAAAACAGTGATTCTGTGTGTCCTGGTAGTGGGGTCTATTTTGTTTTTTGGTGTACTGTACTTTTATGCCAAGTCTTGCTTTTCAAATAAACCTGGTGGTAGAACCAGATGTATCTTGAGTTGCAGTAGATGGTTTGGTATTAATGGTATTAATTAATCCAGTATATATATTTACATATTAGTACAATTATATTATGCCAATAATAGACATCCCCCCACATACAGTATATGTACATTTATTAGAATTCTGTATGATTTATGTTAAGAATGATCTCGATCATGACATAATACTGAATGTTTTTTACAGTGCATGGAAGACATTATCTCATAATTGCAAATGACCAAAAGAAAAGCAAATGTAAAAACAAACAGGATAGACATCGGTCATGAAGCTCTTTAAGTTCTTGCAATACTAATTGGAGTGAAAAGTCGCAAAGCAATAAAAAACATTTGCGAAACCTTTAATGTTTCACAGTGATCGTTTCTACCTGTGTCTTGTCTTTGGTAATGTGTATGGTGTAGCCTATGCTATATTGTTTTAATTAAAAAGTACTACTAATACTAAAATATAACTGCATCTTGAGACTCGGCGTGTCAGGCAAAGAAGCACATCTATGTAATGGATTGCTTACTTTAAAAGAAATCGTTCTCGATTTTAAACAGCCTATTTCTCAAACATTCTATCAAATTCTATCAAATTGTTTCTGGTAATGGTAATTTTGAGAGGTAACTATTTTTGAAGACTACAAAAACCTTAGCTTTCTGTAGCTCGCTCACTGCTGTTTCAGAGCTGTGTGCATTCGGCTTCTAAGTTTGGAAGACTTCATTGGGTTGAATGAATGGTGAGTGTCTCAATGAAGGGGGATGGGCCAGTCTTCTCTGTCACAGCCCCACTTCATGAACTAGCCTGATAAGGCCTTGTATTTTTATATAAAAAGTACATAATGCAGCTTAAAAAACCAGCCTGTGGTAGGAACAAAATTCAAGCCATTTGGGGCCCAGAATTATACAAAGTGGTGTATATGTTATATTGTTCCAGTGCGGAAAGGGGAAAAGCAGTCTGTCATCAATCAAACGCATTTACATGAGCCACAGCAATACATTCCTTCTGCCCTTCCTCCTGCTGACTCTGTGAACTGCCCTGATCTAGGGGAATCTCTCCATGTATGCAGAAAGTCAGAGGAAGAACTGGGAAATGGTCTGCACTTCTATCCTAGAGGGTATCATTTGGCTATTTCCTAGTGCCCTGCATCTTTTCAAGTGTGTGGAGATGGCACTGGAGCCCCTGCGGTGCAGCGGTATATGGGTCTTTTACCTAGACGACCTGATTCTTATGGCGAAGTATATGGAGTTAGCCATGGTTCACACAGCTGAACTGGTAGAACATCTGTTCAGCTTGGATTTTGCTGTGAACTAGAAGAAGAGCATGCCCCAGCTGAGTCAACAGGCTGTTTATCTGGGGATAAGGCTGGACTCGGCCTCCCTTAGGGCATGTTTATCAGAGCCCAGACAGGAAACACAGGGAAATCCTCACTCACGTCTCCCCAGGCACGACGGTTACAGCCTCAACTGACATGTGCCTTCTGTAGCTCATGTCAGCAGCCCACACAGTAGTATCGCTGGGCTTGCTATACATGATATATATATATACACTAACGCCTCAGCACCCCATGGTTTGCGTTTGCAGAGCTGATGCAACTGGCCACTTCAGCACCATGGACAGTTCCCTTAGCAATGGGTAATACATATTTCAGGCGAAGGACAAAATAGGAGCCATGTCAGTGTTAGGACACCCTCTCAAGGTCTGGCTGCTGAAAGGGACAGACTAGCACAGCTTAGGTTGTCTGACGCAGTTATACAGACAAGTCAGGGCGAACATGCTCAATTAACCATCGCCTGTTACAGAACAAAATGATTGATTTTTTAGCAATGGTGCGTGGAAAAGAATGTGGACTCATTAAATTGTAATCTAGGTTCCATACTCTTTTTTCCAGTACTTCCTGGATAAGGGGCTGACTCATGTAACACTCAAGGTTTATGCGTCTGCTATATCCTCATGTCATGAGGAGGCCTTCTATCTTCCCTGTCATAGGGGAACGGAAAAGAAGAGGCGATTCAAGATTCAAGAACTTCCAATTTGAAAAGGTAACTGGAGTTTCACTCTCCTCCAACCATTTTGTAGTGCATATAAATGCCCCTTGTACTCGAAATGTGTAGTTGATCCAATTTAAGTTGAAACTTAAAGTTTAGTTTGCTCTGCCTTGACATACTGCTACACTGGATGCTTGACAATGAAATCATACTTCCTCATTTTGGTTTAGGACAGCACATTTTCAGTATTAGTTTTGTTAATTCATACTTAAGTAGACCCAAATGTTTGCTTATTATAGATCAATTCTTTTGCCATTCTCTCAATCATCAAGGGTGACTTCTTGAGCTTCTAGTGTGTGAAGTATGTTGCTACTTCACAAGCAGGCCAGTCCGTTTTATACAGCATGGTACTGACAACATTGACAACTCACAACCTATGCAACTGGATGTTCAAGTTTAAAAGGCAACTTGATCAAAACCAATGACTCAGTGATTACTTCACCAGAAGCTGAGATTTCTGGCTTTCAAAACTCACTTCCTGGCCTGCACTGTTTTGGAACAAAAACAACAATTCCCCAGTGACAGAGGTCCATAAAGCCAGGAACGCACTGGAAGCATCAGACATGCATTTTCAAATGTGCACTGAAGGAGTCCAATGGAGCTATGAGCTCTAAACTTGGCTCGATTTCTGGAGCCACAATCCAAAAGGAAAAGGTAAGATTCTGCAAGTTTTTCAGAAGGCACTATTCTAGATTTACCAAGCTAGTTATGTCTGTAATATGATGCATAGTTTTGATTAATTTTTAAATTAATTTCTAACAGTCATATATTACAAGGTGTTTTTCAATTTTGTTAATTACCCGCAATTGGCAGCTTGTCAAGTCAGCTACATATGTTACAGAATGTATGTCACGATAAAATGCATTACCCATCGCGGTAAAGTGCAAATGCCAGTGCCTTGGTGTTGACACTTTAAAAGTCCCACCTGCAGTACACCACTGAAGCATCAAACGAGGTGTGCCAAATGACAGGCATCAAAAGTAGTGTCCACAGCATTTGAGCATCTTAGGTCATAAATTACTTGATGCCCATTTAAGAAAAACAACAAAACATGAAACTAGACGAAAACTCAAGAAAAATACTTACTTACAATACTGGGATTTACCTATTTCAGGCAGATGTTTTTTTTATCACAGCACAAGAACACAAAAAGCAAACAGAAATATCTGCCAGAATAAGATAACTAATATTTTGAATAAGTTTGAATACACAATAAAATCAGCTTTTGCAACAGACTGAGTGTAAAGAAATCATTAAGACTGAATGAATGCTAGAGGATTTCTATAATAGTATTTACTATAAGACAAATATAAATGAGTAAATGAGTAAATACTAAACAGACAAACAGCATGGAAGCCAATTTCTTTACTGAAACAAACAAATGACCTTTACAAAATGCTTGAATGATATTCTGGATCGTCATTATCACGTTGATGGGGAACAAGCCTACTGCCAACCAAGATGAGATGACAGGAACCGACACCTCACCTCCTGGGGTCAACAGTTAACATCTTAAAATAGACATGACAGTTATAGCTCTCACAGACGTCTGTGAAAATACACATAGAACATGTTTTACAAAACAACGCCATAAAATAGAATAGAAAACTCCCCCCTCCCCGTGTACAACTCTGTTCATACTTTTTGAATAATAATATAAATTCATTCTCCACTGGACTGATGAAAGCATGGGCTTGCAACTGGCAATAACTAACTATAAAACTACCAATCCTCTGTCTGACGTCTCACACTACGACAAGAGCAAAATTACAGGCAAACAATGGACATCTGAAGGCCACCGTGTCCCAGTAATAAGTGCATGGTGATCGACAAGTTTGGCCGAGTGGAGAAGGGGTACAACAATCCATAAGACATCTCATAAATGTACAATTAACATTCTAAAACATACCTTTGACAAATAAGCAATGGCAGCACACAAATACTCAAATGTCCTCTCAATCTGGACTTAAATAAAAGTGCAATGCACAACTTTCAGTAGAAGAGTAGGGAACTAACTGGATAGACAAAGCGCATTTAAAAAAATCTGCATGGGTTCCTTTAAAATTTATCTATATACTGTAGAAAAAATAGAACGTACATCATCAACCTCGACCTCTACGGCATTAATGTGGACCAATGTCTGTATTGCAGAGGTTACTTTCTCAAAGCACCATAATAAATAGGCTGGTTAAAACAAACAAAAAAAAAAATCTAAAAATGGAAAGGCTATATTCTACAAAATTAAATGTAAAGGAATGCAGTTAATATTATGGTAATAGAGGAAGCATATCAGTGAATTAAATGGCATCGCTCCCTCTTTTAATTGAACTTAAAACACACAGCACCCCAAAACTCACAACGTAAACAACTGGTAAAATTAATCTGAAATGTTTAGTAAAGAGTTGTTTTATGTAACTGTAGTTGAAAGGCAGTAACTTGTATGCCTGCTTGGCAGGGGAATCTTTATTTATTAGTGCATTGTTATCAAAATGCTAATTTTGCGAGAAAACGTCATAGTCTAGTATTGCTTTTGGTAATGCTGTCATTCATTTTTAGACAGGAGAGTTACTGCAAAGTACTGCCAGGGTTATATATCAGCCTACTGTACTGTGGCTGGGGGTTTCCTTCCTACCGGAAAAAAAGTCCTGCTGTTTCCTTGATCACAGTTAAACAAAGAAAATATAATCCTAGTTCAGTTAATGAAGATGGATGAATGAAACATCAACAAAGGAAAAAAAAGTCCAATGTGGGTTTTCCTGAAGGAAGTCATTTTGAGCTACACTCTCTCAGTGACTACCTGCTAAATTAAGGTACAGTGAGAGCAATTCCAGTCCATCAGTGCTGGTGGTTTGTGGATGAGTAGACCGGTTTTGTGTGGCTACTCCATGATGGCTCTGTAAATCACAGGTTCAATGTAGTCCCCTCTGTAACGCGAGTTAATCACTCTCTGTCTTTTTGAATCCTGGATGATCTCCTTCTCTTCGAAGATCCCGTCAAAGCGCATGTCCGACGCCTTGGACTAGAGAGAGAGAGCGAACAATGAAAAAGACCCGTGCAACAGACAAAGCCACGTTTGGCACCATGATGCTTGGCACCATTAAACTAGTTTTGAATGAACAAATAATGATCAAGGCTATCTAGAGACCAATCCTTCTAGTAAATGCCATTTATTCATATTGCTGCATTGGATAAAAGGCAGTGGGGCAAAGCAAAAATCAAACATGTTTCATTTGTACAAACATGCTAAAGATGTAATGGATTTGACTACTACATTGGAGTGTATGTCCAGCTTGAGGAGAAAAATGTTGATTGATAGGCAGCTCATGGACCATGTAGTACACCAGTATTTCTGATCACCCTATTGAGAATGAGCAGATTAGGGAAATGTGTTTGTTTGTTTTTTTGTTGTTGAATTAAATCACTTTTCATAACGTGAGTGACAGTGTTATATTGTGTGAAACATTTGGAAATGCCAATTAGTATTTTTCTTAGCCCTACATTCCTGTCTCTAAGCATCTCTTGGTTGCACTCACCAGTCTTGACTTGACTCTCTTGGGGAGTTCCTCATCCAAGGTGTAGACATCGTCTCTCTTGGCGGTTAGTTGGGACCCATCCTCAAATTCCACCTGCATCATATAATACAGTCACTGTTGGTGTCTTTCTGGATGAATGCAGTAAACAATACTGGCAGGGCATGTGCAGTAGTATAGCTATATGAATAAGTGCATATAAGCCAGCTATTGTCATACTGCATAACCCAGGTTTTAATAATAATAATAATAATAATAATAATAATAATTCAAGCATTCCTTCATGCTGACTGCCATTCGGTTGTACAATGCTTCCTTTCCTACCAACCCCAGCTTCAGCCAACTAGGAGGGTGCTGCGTTGGTGCACCAATGTTGAAAACTAGCGCCAAAATGAAAGTTGAGACAATATTTGCTTCCATCTGCAATTTTTCATAATGAGAATGGCTTACAATGCACACTTGCAGTCTGCAGACAGAGACTTAATTTAGGCAGGAATAAAAGAGTAACATTTGTCTAGGCGAGAGGAAATATAAGCATTAATGACTTCATCCAAACTCCAGGAGTAATATCCAACACTTTATATCAGCCAAAGCATTCAAATATAAAAAAGGAGGGAACCTAACATTGAACCTTGAGGAACACCACAGGTAATGCCTGTTGAGGATGATGACTTTCCAATGTGAACATGGTAAATTCTTTGAGAAAGATATGAGCTGAACCAATTTAGTGCAGTGTCCTTACTACCAACCCTGCTGCTGATATTAGAATATAATTTTCTCTTAATGAGGTCTGTCTCCATGCTGTCCTCAAGCCAGAGGAAAATTACTCAAAGAGGAAAAGTTGATTCATGAAAGCCGATTCAGTTGAGTGAAGGCAACGTTCTCTAAAAAAATATTTGGCAATAGGCCTGTAGCTGCTGGGATTCAAGGGATCTAGGCTCGAGCACTGCATGCTTCCCAGTGAAGAATTTTTTATTTTTTAATTAATTAATTAATTTATAAATTGTTATAAATTGTCTACTGTGCTGTGTAAAAACCCCTGCCAAGCCCCTGGGAAAAATAAAGTTCTTACCAGGTACATTTGGATCACGTGAGCTGCCACAAATTTGGCCCCATAGACCAGGCCGTCTGTCCATCGTACCTGAACCACCTCACCCTGGGGTGGGGGTCCAAGTTGGGCACAGTCTCGGCTCTGCCAGACAAAACAAAAATTTTACAGCTCTGACCAAAGAAATTAATTTCAACTGCCTTTCATCCTAGAGGAAATCCTTGGCAGTGACCATCCTGCAATGCATAGCCTTATCATGGGTTTAAGTAACACTTAAGTAAACACCTTAAGTAAATGTCTTTTAAAAAAGATATTTTAAATTACTTTTTACTAGACAATACATAGTGAGAAACATTTTATACATTGGTACTATCTAGAAGATGGCATGTTAGTATTGCTAACATTTATGACTTGCTAACATGACGCTTCATGATGCTCCAACAAACTCTTGTCATGTTTATCAAAGGCCAAATTTGCAAACTTTTTCCCCCTTTCAAATGTCAAGGTATGCTTTAATCTCCTTTAAATGGCACAATTGAGAAAAACAAAACAAAACCTACCACAATGTCCTCTGGGAAAAGATTGTCACTAAAGGAGCCATCATCAAAGTTGACTTCATAAAACGTCTCCTTGGACAGCTGCACCACATCACACTGGTAGTAGCGGCCATTCTTGTGCTTACATATCACCTTCTGGCCCACAGTCAGCTCATGCATGGCTGCTTTATTGCGCTGTAACAGTAGATAAATTCCAATTATATACTCGCTAGTATGCCAGATATGTTGACTGGAAGCCTCCTCAGTATTCAGTGACTTCTGGAGCCTTTTGCCTCATCATAATGCAAACAGTGTCCCAACACTGTGCTGTACATCCACTGTAAAGCTAAAATATGCAGGGTTTCCAGTCTAGGCCTAATATAAAATTCCACAAATTCCATTTGTTGAATACAGTGGATCATTTCCATGGCATAAAATTCCTAATTCCTCTCTGACGTACTCGTGCAGAGTACTCCAAGTCCAAAAAGAGCTAGCCTAGGCTTATGCATTCTTTAATTCTCCCAATTTCCTCCAAAATATATTCTAAATATATTCTAAGATAATAAATATAATATATAGCGCTACCTTGCAAAATAATTCATCATCAGGGTCACAGTGGCCAATTAAGGTAGCGTTTTCACTACTGTGTTTTAAACATTTTGATAAGACCGTGGCAAAAAGTCCTTGGTTTTGCTGGGGAAAATTGATCATTGATTGTAATTTGCCAATACACAGGATTTTAAGTTATAGTGTTATAATCCAGGGAAAGCATTCACACAGAAGCCCAATTCAGGTGTCAGAAAGAATGATGCACTAAGCCACAAATGGTGATGGACCATGAGACAGGCAGCACCATTCACTAGCCACCTAATCTAAATGCTACAGGGTTGAGTGTGTGAGTGCGGGTATGTCACTGGGGTTATCAAGTGGTCTCCTCCCATCACAGATGTTTCGTTGACTAAGACCCACGACACCTCCAGAAGGCTCAACAGTGAATCTGGCATACTTATTGGTACAGTTAGTGGCAGTGAAAAAAGTGGTACCAGAGCATCCCTAGCTCAAGCAACAATCAACCTCAAAGAGGAAGTTACCAGAGTATCCCCTTGCCGCTTACCTCAATCTGAGTAGGGCCTTTGTGCCGACAGCAGGTAACATAGACCACAAAGGGCCATTCATCTGGCTGCATCAGTACTCCAGCAGCCTGTGCGCAGGTAGGGTGGTAGGCAGTTGGACAACGGCCGTGAGAGCACTGCACACAGCAGCCAGAAGCCTTCTTCATCCGCTTTTTACAGTAGTAACACTTCTGCAAGGGATTAAAATGCAGGACCCGACACTAAGTAAACTAGTTTTGAAATGACTGAAATGAAAACTATTCATGTCACGACTGGTTTCAGCTGTCTCTGAAGCTAGCTGGTGTGATCTTTATTTCATATTTTCTTTAGCATTGGTGGTAGTGTTCTTGCAGCAGTAGTCAATGACTGCTGACTGCATATAAGGAAACACTGTCAGAGAGAGGATGCTACGATATGGGATGACTGCTCTGACTGCTAAATAACATCACAACTCTGTGTAGCTCAGTGGAGTACAGCAAGGCAAATGGCATATGTCATATTATGCCAACACACAGTAATTATTTGAAGTAACTCACCAGTTTAAATCTCTGCAAAGGGATTCCACTTAAGTCTACAGGACTTCTTTCTTTGATGTTGACAAAGCGTGCCTCCAGCACAGCCACTGCGCACATCACATGTACCCACCTGGAAAACACACAGCATTGTTGAAAACATGCAAAGTTGCCATTTCCTATATTTTTCCAATGACCTCACAAACAAGGTGAACCTTTTCAAACAAAATTCTCTTTTGGCCATCTGGTTGTGGTGCAGGGTCCACCAGGTTACGGTGTTGCCTTTAGCAGGTAGGGATTAAGTATCTTGCTCAAGGATATTTCGACAGGTATGGCCATACCGGGCCATCCTGCCTAGTCAATAATTGGTTTATTAGACAATGTTGGCCAAACAGCTGCTTCCTGCCAAATCAAAAAGACACATTTAATGACTTTGGTGCTCCAAGCTCTATTGTATTCAAGCACCAAGCCAGGTTATGCTGACCAAGGGCAGCACGCTGGGATTATACTACTGCTGACATAAAGAAAATGACAGCTGACATCCAATTGCATCCAAACTTGCTAACTGGTGTGATTGTGATCGAATTTTCAGTTTGGTAGCTGTCCAAACTGCTTGTTGGAAAATTGCAGTTCTGACTTGTAATAAATGCAGGGAAATGAAATCAGTAAAATGCACTTTAGATAAATTTGATTTAAATAACTGAATGTATGCCAATTCAATGGTGGGAGATCAGATAGCTTGATCTCCTAAAAAAAAGCTAAGAGGTTTCACCCAGATCCCTGAAGACTGAAACAACTCACTTGTTGTTATTGGCTTTCTGCAGGGCTCCACCCCTCAGCAAACACAAACAGCAATTCTGCAAAGAAGAGACACTATCAATCAATCATATTCTCCAAAAGCAAATAGTCATTAAAGGGATTCTATTAAGTATCTATGAGCATTGGCTCCTCCTCCTTTCCTTGTAATAGTATTAATACTTATACCATCTAAATACTTACCTGTCCAATCCTTTCTTAGCTTTACTCTAAATATAGTCTTAACAGCTATCATTACCTATGGAGAGAAATCTGTCAAACCTATTTAATATAGTTACCTAAAATGCCTATGGATGATAATTATTATTTATTTGTTTAGTGTACTACAGCCTAGTTCCTTGTATTGAAACTTTGGTCATAATTTAATCTTTGAGGCACAATTTATTGTTTGTATAGGTAATGTAGTAATCAGCTGGCTGAATATTGTCTATCTCGCCTGCGTGCACCAACAGTCACACATTCTGGCGTGACTGTTCATTCTGTCGTACAAAACATTTTTAGGATTACTGAAGAACAGATTGAGAAGAGATTATAATAAGAGCGTCATAAAATGACTAATATCCAACCTGGTACTTCACCACTGGGACTTATATTCCACATAACAAGCTGTCTTGAGTAAATACACTCTGGCATGAGTGTCTTACCACAGATGTGGCTCATACTGTGTTGACTCATCACACTGACCTCAGTCATGGCGCTGGCCTTGCAGCGTGCACACTTCCACTCCTTGGTCACTGTAGCTGGGTCTACGCCATAACAGCCTGGGGCACACAAACACAAACATTATCTGACACATCAGCTGCAGAGCTGACAGTTACTTCCACACAATGTCCCACAACTACATAGGATAGAAAGGTTGGTCTGATGGAACATGGTCATCTCCCTTGATCCAGCTAAAATTGCTTTTGGGTAAAAAAAAGTCACCAAAGTATTAGAGAACTAAAAAAAAAGCCCATTCATGCCAATATAAAAGTCTGTTAGTATACTGAGCCTTTCATAAATGAGCAAAACCTCATCCCATCCGTGAAGTATCAGGAAATTCTACAGGAGAATATCAGAGTAACTGTCCGTGATCTGAAGCTTAACAGAGGTTGGGTCATGCAGAATGACAATGACCCCAAACACAAAAGCAAATCTACAGGAGAATGGCTTCAACAGGAAAATTTGAGTCAGAGTCCTGACCTTAACCCTATTGAAATCTTGTGGCATGACCTGAAGCAAGCCATTCATGCAAGACATCCATTAAACCTGGTTAAGATGCCTTGCTTATTTAGATGTTAAACTGGTTACTGTGCCATGTTAATAAAAAGAGAATAAAAACCTTCTGTTAATTGGTTTATTCATAGCAACAGGGAGACTCAATTGCAAATATTGATGTATGGCTTTCAGGTTGTCCCCAGAAATACCCTTTAATAAAAGCTAACAATCTGTACTTTAACCTCATATTATCTGTTTGATTTCAAATACAAACATTTGGAGTATAGAGTCAAATTAAGAAAAAATGCTTCTTCGTCCCAAAAACATACTGAGCTCAGTGTAAAGAGTGTGACTACTGACTGGTGTGAACGCGGACGCTACACTGGGAGCAGCTGATGAGGAAGCTCGTTCCGTCCTCCTCCAGATGGGGTGTGGCGGGCTGCTCCTCGCACTCGGAGTCCTCCTCTGTGATGGTGGTAAAGCACATCTCTGGGATCAGAGGCTTGGTCCGCATCCGGCCACCAGACACCATGACAGGATTGTCGACGCTGTTTGCACACTCAGTCTGGGAAGAGGCATAGGACAGGGCGAAACAAGGCTTAAAACACTTATTTGGCACTGGCTGGCAGTTCAACGACTGCAACATCCCAAGGTCATGTGCATGACATGTTTCATCCCATCAGTACAGTAGTGTCAAGGTTTTGAATTAAGCCGTTCGAACTTGGTGTGCACCACGTAACTGCACTGAGAACGCCTGAAAATGTGGGTCTCAGTCCTGTCCCAAGCCAACTGTGGTAGGAATAAGTACGTAATCATACCAACCACAGGAAACGACCCTTAAACATATGATTTTATAAGTATGTTGTTCGTGGTTTATCCGTTATTCCATACAGTTCTATGGGTATAAGGAGACGGATGTTGACAACAAAAATGCAACAAAATAACTTTTTCAACTTTTCAAGAAAATGAACTGGTGTGAACGCACCCTAAAAAACCACCATGTCAAAACATGTGACTCAGGCCTAGGGCATGTGACATGAACTACAATCTTACCAGGCATTTAGCGGCCTTTTTTCTTTTAGGTACAAGCTGGCAGCATAATTGACAGGATAAATTAATGAATCTCCTTTTGATACCACCAACATCACTATGCATCTCCTACCTATTTAAAAAGGGGAAATCTCTTGGAAAACGTTATTTTCCCAAATTCATCTATAGTTAACAGGCATTTGTGCTATAGAGTCTTTTGTTTACAATAGTGAATTATGAGTCAGGCGGGATTTGCTTTTTACTATCAAGAACACCATTCCTGACAAATTTTATGCAGACTTTCTGAGTTACCCCACAGACATGTCAATCAAAGAATTGATGGCCGCTAAACTCACTCTGAGTCAACAACACAGGGGAAGGTGCCCAGAGGATCTAAACATCTCTTCCTGGAATATGCTTTTCCACTGTGTGCTGTAACATGGATAACAACTGCTGAATCTCTCTCACACCTCAGCCATCTTTCTCTGTAAAACTTGGTTTTCCTCCGTTATCCCTAACTGGAACCGCATGCCTCATTGTTCTGCCTTCAATACAGACCTTAGTAGTAAATCCAAGACAGCTGGTGTTTTTCCCCTCCTTCAACAACAAATGGTGCACAGGTGTGTCTGTGGTGTCAATATTTTGATCTCCGAGCTTTGAATCACAGCGTTTAATCTCCTTGCCCTTCTGCTCATCCAGGGAATTTTCCTCCTTAATCTTTGTTGGCGTCTACATTCCGCCTCAGGCGAAAATCAGATGAACCTAAACGCTTATTAGCAGAATAGATTACAGCACTGCAAACCTGACAACCCAACTCTGTAATCCTTATTGTAGATGGTTTTAACCACCATAACCTAAGAAATGTATCCCCTAAATATAAGTATAACTTCAGTATAACTGGCCACCTGCCCAACACGCAAAGAAAAATAACTTGTACTCCAACATTACAGGAGCATTCCAATCATATTCCCAAACTGCCGTACGCAACTCTGACCGTACACTTTTCAGACAGTGCCAACAAACAGACAGAAACTGAAGGCATCAAAACCTATCAGCACCACAATCTGCAGATGGGCCCCAGAAGCACTTGGGGAACTCAGACTGCCTCAGTACCATAGACTGGAAGTAGGAGTGACAATTTTGACAGTGTGTTCTTCTATCTCTTGCTGTGATGAGGCCTGCCTAGCGAAGAATACCAATGTGAAGTACAACAATGCTAAGGGTTTACAAAGGAACTACAAAACCCTGAAGGATATTAACATCCACAGAAATGGAACTGGAGATGAATACCGATTAGCCACAGCCCAGCTCATCAGGGACATCAGAGCTGCAAAACAACAGTATGAGTCCAAATTTAAGATCCAGTTTGCGACCAGTGCCACTTACACAGTATGCCAGTCATTTCATTCACTCAGTAACTACATAAAAATTCCCTCCCTACAAAAAAAAGGCCCTTTCTGCACACTTGACTTTTATTGCCGTTTTGAACATTGTCCCCACAGACAGCAATCATCACAAAGAAGAAAGCACAATGTCCATTGTATGTCCTAGACTGTTCCCTTGTACTGTACCGTTTGTTGCAACAGGGCCACCAAGACAAATTCCAGTACATTGTACTTGGTGAATAGAGTGCTTCTGATGTTAGGTTAGCAAAAGCCATGCTCCATCAGCCCCTGGATTGTGTTCTGGATTGGTCAAAGTCCCGACCTAAATCCAGTTGAGGTCCTGCTTTGGCACTAGATGTTTCTGTTGGATCTCTGCTCTAATTAGAGAGGGAACATGCTGTGCCAGAGACTTGTGAAGGAATAGATAAGTCCTATCAATGTTGTTGCAATTCCTACTAGACCTATAGAAGCCTGAGATTATTTCATAACCCTTTTAATAAGTGATTTTGCTAGCATGTTAACTCAAGTTTAAGTCAATGGTGTTGGGCTGAAACTGGTGAGTCAAGCCTACCGTGAGGGACATTCTGACCTCACCTGCTGGTATGTGTGGAACAGCATGCAGATGGAGCAGTATGGAGGCTTTGAGCCCATGCGCTGGTTGTACTCCCTCTCTTTCTTCAGGTTGGGAGGTCTGCTCTGCCATAGGTGAGCCAGGGGTTTGGCCCAGCTCTCCCCCTCCAGACCACCCTCCTCTACCGGCACCTCTTCTGGCAGCTCTGAGGCAGAAACAACAATGACGCATATTTACAAAATGAAGGCAGACTATCACAGAACTAAATTACATGTCAGTAAAGTGGGCATTTGTATTCAGCCAATATTACAGAAATAAAAAGGCAGAAGTTGACACACAGCCCTAAAATGGGCATGCTTTTATTAATCTTACTCTTCAGTGCATCTGGACATTGCTCCTTTCCATTTGGCTTGGGTTGAGCTCCTGAAGGGCATTGTAAATACATTTTATTCCTTTACTTTACTAGAAGCCTCATTATATACTATCAACATACAGTTCTGGCCAAGATTATTGGTACCATTGCATTTTATGCAGATAATGTACAATATCTTCTGAAATAATTGGAAATTTAAACAACTTTCGGTCTTCACACATTCTATTTTATTTAGCAGCACATGATCAAGAACACAAATATTTAAAATTGAAATGTGTTTACGGCCATGATTATTGGCACCCTTCTCTAATACTAAATTGCACAGCCTTTGGCAATGACACGTTTCTTAACCATCAAAGTTTCCTGCGCCTTTCTGCTGGCAGTTTCTCCCACTCTTCAACCCACTCCACTTCTTGAAAAGAAGACGTAGAGGTCTCCCCATAGGTTCTCAAGAGGATTCATTCATCAGGACTCATCGCTGGCCACTCCAGGACACTACAACGTTTTTTCTTGAACCATTCCTGGGTGCTTTTGGATGTGTGTTTTGGGTCATTGTCCTGCTGGAGGACCCATGACCTTCGATTGACACCCAGTTTTCTGACACGGGATAGAACATTTTACTCTAAAATACCTTAGTAACCTCTGATTACCCCACAGCATTATGGAACATCCACAGTAATGCTGTGTGGTGATAAGAGCTGTCTGAGGATGTCAGAAAAACTATTTTCTCTTCACCATTTTCACAGACGACCAGTGAAGCAGAACAGACCGTTTCATCACACATCATTTATACCACATGGTCAGCTGCAACCTGTCACAGGTGAGTTGAATTACGCAAATTCTGCAAATGAGAATCTATTCCAACAAAACTAATTTAATTTGTTCTAAAGGGTGCCAATAATCATGGCCATAGCCACTTTACAATTTTCAAACCATAAAAGATTAAATTTTTATTCTTATTGTTTGATCATGTGCTGTTGTAAATTGCTCGATGACGGTGTGAAGACTGACAATTCACTTCAATGTGCTTGTAATATAGTTATGATGCATTAGGAGCAACATTTCCAGTCAGATTACCACAGTGATTACATGTAAAAGTCCTAATTCTTTTGTCTATTTAATTTAACTGTTGCATTTTACATTTTGTCCTGATTTTATGGTTCTGCTTTAAAGCATTTTGCAGTCCACTTCTACAAATGCACTATACAAATGACGACATTGTTGTCCATGTGACAGACCTTCATCACTCATGCCATCCTTCATGAGCGGGTGATGCCGTGGCAGATTTCCTAGATGGCTGTCTAGCTCCTCATCTCCACCCACATCTTCTGCCCCCTGCTGGAGAAAAACAACTCCCGTCAGCATCAGTATCCATGATGGACATATCTCACCATATCTAATGGGACATCATAAAGCAGCTTGTTGCCATGTCACCGCCACAAGTATGGGGCTATTAGAGTACTATTACTGCATATGTACTCATTTTAAATTCCAACAGACATTGGAAGTGATACTAAGAACAGGTCTGGGAGAATGACCCCCTCCACACACATTACTACACTATGTAGTATACAGTGTGATGTTACACAGTGTAGACTATAGTGTAATGTGTATTGGAATGGTATGTATAGTGAATGAAGAAAAAAAAGAATTAAAAAGGTGTTAAGTGCATAGTGTGCATAATATATATAGGTCGCTCTCCACTGCTAACCCGTCTGTAATCTTTCTCCATCTCGTTGTCACTGCTATCGCTCTTCCTCTCCTCCTTGGGCGGGGCTTCACCCTCTCCATAGTCTCCCTTGGCGTAGCTGTGGACGTGGAGGACGTCCGCAGGGCTCAGCGTCCTCTGAAACAGCCTGTGTGCTGGGCTAGAGCTGATGGCCGGCTGAGGAGTCTCTCTGCCGCCTGCCTTCTCAGAACCTGGAGCTGCCGCCTGGCTTTCAGTCGGCTCAGGAGGACAAACATCCGCAGAGGACACCTCATTTTTCTCTTTTTTTGCCTGGCTTCGTCGGTTGGCAGCTTTCTTAGAATTGGCTTTAGACTGAGATTTAGGCTGCGGCTTGACTTCTTTCTCCTTCTTAGCTTCCAGCTTGACTTTCATTACGTCTGAAGGAAGAACAGGACAATGGTAAACATGTCGCCCCCCCACCAATGATGCAGTCCCCTAGTAGCAACTGATAATGTAATAAATTCTGGGTGATGTATTAACTTAGTGTTCTTGCTGAAGCAAGTGCACTAATAAAAACTAATTTTCCCTATGCCTTGAACTGTGAAGTACCTTTATCTGGCTTGATGGGGACTTTAGTAAGAGGCTCCTTCTGGGTCATCTTGGCCTTCTTCTGCTCCACCTCCCCGGTCTCCTTCTCGCTCATCTCGGGGCTGCCATCCTCTATGGCTTCAACAGCTTCATACTGACGCTTTGTCCCAGTCTGGGGCTTTGCACTGAAGCAGGGGAGAGCATCATGAAGACATGTCCTGGATGAACTCAATGGGACTCTACATGTGCCGTGGAGGCCAAGAGTCTGCAGCTTATAATTCCGACCAAACACTACAGCAGCTGATTTCACTGATTAACACACCTTCAAACAAGTGATGATGATGTTTGGGGGTACATTTTGGTTTCAACCTTAAATGCTACTTTTTTGTTTTGGTGGGGTGCACATTTCTTTCATATATTTAGCAGTTGTGGTAATTTTCTATCAGTAGTGGTCCACCACTGCAGGAAAAATATAGTGGAGAAACTGGCAAAGGTGGTACAGATGAGATTTCCAAAGCAATGCAGTGAGTTTGAACACAGACCTTTTCTCATTCTGGTCAGTATTTGTGGCATCACAGACTACAGCCTCACTGGGACTCTCCTTCAATGGCTCAGCCTGCTCTCCCTTCAGAAACTCAGCAGCCTCTGGTGTAGGCCTGGAGTGGTCAATGGGCATGTTGTCCTTGCCTGCCTTCCACATCTTGTAACGATCTGGCTGAAACTTGCGCACAAACACATCCATGGAGATCTTCACCATGTCCTGACGGCAGGAACACTGGGAGAGAAAGGAGAGAAACATTTGATCCAAGTCTGAAACAAAGCAGCCAGAGGACTGCAACAAGCTATTAAGTCCATTAATTTCCTATAGAGTTGAGCGACCAGGGAAACGAATGTGTGGACGGTCAAGAAACTTGTTGACTGAGAAAAGTTGAACTTTTCCCAGTCATTAGCATTCAACAACCAATCAGATTTCCACGCTTCCTTATTTCTCTACCAATGTGGTTTTATTTTAGGAACAGTAGTTTCGCCTGGTAAGTGCAAAATGGACAAGAAGCCAATTACAGCCAGTCAAAGCTTCCCAGTTCTCTACAACCTTTATCTAAAAGACTACATGAACAAATGTCTCAAAAACAACGAATGGAGAATGGTTGCATCCATCGTTGGGGTCGATGGAAAGCTCTGAAGTAACTTTACTTAGTTTAGGTTTTTTTCTGCTTCTATCGGTCAGAAGTGAGCCCCATCAACCATGTTTTTCAAGTGTGAAGACACAAAAGCAGAAACTTATTGAACAGCTGCGAGGATTGTCTAGTTAGACTCACAAACAGAAAAATCCACTCACACACAAACAGACATGAACACAATCCAGCTCCACATACACAAGAGGCAACCATGTCTTTCACTTCAGATGACCATTCCTAGCACCTATGATAATTAGATTAGAAATTAAATTAGAAATCGATTCATGATGCATATACCAGTGTTGCTTGTTTGCCATAATCAATCCATCGCTGAGTGGCAAAGTTGGTGGACTCGGCGCAGTTGAAGCCGTGGTTGAAACCAGCATGATAACCAAATGGGAACGTTACAATGAACTGCCCAGCCTCCTGAGTGACCTGAACACCAAAAGAATATGCAATTAAAAGAAGTGATACATATTACCTACGGCACAGACGTCTTTCTTTTGTTTCACAAGATCATCAGATCACCTCACAGTGATTGAAAGCTTACCTTTTCAAATGGTATGCCGTATTTTTTCAGGATTGAAGGTGAGATTAAAGTCATCTTGTGCCGCAGGAAAGCTTCACAGCTCTGAGCATTCCCCGGAAAGAAACCTGAAAGCACAGCCAACGACAATATCCTTTTAGATACATTCACTCTTAACTCTATGCCTATATTTAGAAGTTTTTAATGAAATGGGTACATGGGATACTTTTGACATATTTCCTGTTACTTGTCTTCAAGAGGCACTACCAACGTTATAGTGGAAAAGTTTCAATGTGCGCTTGCTAGCATTTTTAGCATTCCTCTTTTAAACCACAGGTACCCAGCTGAAGCCATGGCTAATGGGACCCAGTGGTTTCAATTAGAATAACAACAACGGCAATGATCAGTGCAGCTTCAGGACAAATGTCGAAACCATTTCCCCATGTGATGAGTGCCTGGTCAAGCCAAGTAAGAGACTAAAATCGAAATGTTGAATGTATCCCCCTAAGGGCCCATCACATACCCTTGGCAAGTCGTTCAAGTCGTTTCCCATGTTCTGGTGGGACGACATACCTGAGGAAGAATAGAATTGCAGATATATCAGAAATATTATGACGGCTCTGAAGCAAATATTAAAGTTGTACTCTGAGCTATTCAATCTTGTTTTCCTTATCAAGGCACTTCTTGAAAATACTCTGAAATCAAATGTAATCATAAACCATTGACTGATCACATGTATATTTGACATTTAGACGTATTGTGTGCCGCTATGCCTATGGCTCCAGTTTTATTAGACAGAATTTTCAAGGAACAACTTGACATTTAAAATTTTAGTTATACAGGCACTTGTTGGGAAAATGTTTCTGTATTGACACCTATTCATTGTTAGCAATTTTCACTCTCTTTCACAGTACATGTTGCCTCCAACAAACTAGATATTTGTCCTAGGAAAACTGTTTTATATTAGAGACTACCCCTTGTAGAGGTGGACTAGTATCTGGATCAGTGCTGATCCTGCATAGCCAAGAAGAACCTTGGCTGTTACCTATTCTGAATAAGAGTGTGTCAATAAGTTGTTTGACCAGAGTAAAAAAAAATTGAAGCTATAACCTCTAGCATATGTTATGCAGCCTATTTTCTATTATCATTTCTTATTTCATTTTATTTGATTGAAGACTATTATACACAGGCCAACTGGCCAATACTAAGCAGCATGAATAATTGTAAATTGAGTAGTACTTGGATCAGTACTCATACTGGCTGATCTATGGTACTTGGTCCTGGTATAGGCGCACCTCGTACCCACTGGTTAGAAGAAGAAGAATGCTCATCATATTAATTAGTGTTTTAGTGCAATTTAATGTGTAGTGCGAAAGAGAGAGGCAAAAACTTTTTCTTCTCCATAGTGTGACAAGTTTCTGTTGAAGATGGTGTGAGGATCTGTTAAGAGTGACTTTACCAGGACTTGGGCTCTCCAAAGTGAAGGTAGTTAATGCTGTAGAGATCCATGTCCTCGGTGTGCCAGGCGAAGGTGCTCTTCCACATCCCAAAGTAGAGGTATGGTGTGTTAACGCCTTTGATCTTGATCCCGCTCTCGCTTTCCACGGTGTCTAGAATGGTGTTTAGATGGCCAATGTTCCACTCAGTTACATCCTGTGAGGGAGGAGTGATGTGTGTGTTAGGCAACTTATTTTTCACTTGTTGACAGTTTGAGCACCTCCTTCAAAAAGGTGCTACAAGTAGCATTCTAACACCAATAAAATCATTATCACATTAATTTTGAGACAAACAAGACCATCAATGAGAAGACTGGCAGCCTCTACGCCGCATTTTACATTGTGTGCCTTCAGGTTGGATTTGGCGGGAAATCTGCTGGATTGCTTTATGGCACAAAACCAAGGTCAGAATAATCAACCAATAATTAACTTGACAATGATATATCAGTGTTTAAATATTCTGCACGTAGCACCTTTAACTGATTAGGAAAGCAAGAAAGGAGAAGAATGGGTTGGTCGTGTGAGTTGTCAGTTGCAGGTTGTGGAATTACTCAACTGTATAACCCCATTAAAGATTGTCACTCACTGGATCGTACAAGGTTCCACTGACATCAGCTCCATACAGAGGAGGGTTGAAGGTCAGGTTCTTCCAAAACTTCCTCTCCAGCTCTTCAAAATCCACATACCGGGGATTACAGAACCTAGAGCGACAAATGTTTTCAGGATACTGATAACTTTCCAAAGCTCTTCCAACGACATTCAAAAGGTTTTCATGAGTGTGTCCTGCTAACGTTTGCTGACAGAAATAGCTTGAGTCAAAAAGCAAAAACACCATCATGAAAACCTTTCAAAAGGTCCTCAGACAGAACTTGATAAGTCATAAAAAGTATAGTCTTCTAATTAGCCAGAACCTTCCTTTTAAAGCAGACGGCCTGCACTGTAATCTTCCAGTTATTGAGTATACGTATACACGTAAAATTGTTAATGAATTAGTTTGAGGACTGACTTGTCCATGTTGGAAGTCTTGCGGAACTCGCGGACGGTCATGGGTTTCTTCTGAATGTTGTATTGTGTGAAAAGGCCAGACTGGCCCGTCACAACCTGCTGAATGGGAGCAGGAATAACCAAGTCATCAATGTCATCGTAGGTCCGCCTGGGCTTCCAATCTTTAGGTGGAATGACCTGCAAAAGAAAAAACAAAACAAAGAACATTGAGATTTCTCAATGATCTAGATTACTGTCTTGTGGTCCTGCGTAAGACCCTATGGGTAAAGCAAGGCAGTAACTCCGCCAGGGTTAACAGCAAGAACCTTGACATTAGCTAAACAATTGCGCATTAGTGTGAAGTTACTGGGAAAGTTTGGTTTAATAGACAAACAAGTCATCAGCATAGCAAAGAGATTACACATAATATGGACCTATTATATTCAAAATTGTGTAAATGTCACCCCTATACAGAAAGCAGTATCCTTTAAAGAATTGAGTCTTGGGGTGCAGCACACTTAATTAATGAAGCAGTAGAAACAAAATTAAAAAATAAAAGCCTGCAAAAAAACTTGACAAATCTCAGTCTTGCATTTCACAAAACAGATCAAACTCACTTTTGCCATTCCGGCCTTGTGTGCTCCTTGTGACTCCATGTACGCAATGTACCGACTGAAGTCTCTGAATTCCTCCTTTGAGGGGTTAAAGGTCATTATCCTGGAGCTGGCCGTTTGGGCTGCTGAGTCTGTGGTCATCCTGGAACTTTTACTTTGGACCTGTGCACCCTTTTGGGAAATGGGAAAATTTCAAATTCATAGGATGAGATGCACGTCAAATGTTCAATTAAACAAGCCTGTGCATACATTGTGAGACAGCCTCCACACCAGTGCCACTAAGACAAATTAATGTATTTTTTTGCACTTGGTAACTAAAGTAAACTAAAGTAATTTCAAAGATCAAACACCTCTGATTAGACTGTCAAGTATGTAACATTAACTGCTAGCTAATACCTTCAAGTTGACAGTGCATCTAAAATCACCACAAGCAGAGTTTCTTAAACTTTTTCAGCCTGTGACCCAAATTGATTCAGTGGATTGGAATGGATTCAGACTTGTTTGCCAGTACCTTGGGGACCCACCAAGAACAGACCCTCCTTGACCCAATCTTATCCAAAGTTTAAGAAACACAGCCGTGACCAAAAACGTATGTCACAGGCCTTGACTTTAATTACATGAAATAGGTCATGCTACATTACAAGGGTTAGCTTCCATGATAATGCGATGATAAAATAGTTAGCAAACAGAAGTGATGTTTATAGCATACAGGCTAGCGAATTGACAAACTGGCTTTAACTGACTGAGTTTCTAGCAAAACGCTGGAGACTTAGAGATCCGCCCACTGGTCACTGTGATTGGACAAAACCTTGATTAAATCAGATTCTACGTTTGTGATTGGCTGAATGCGACGTCTGTTAAAACCGGGGCCCACTGACAGCCCTCTTCCTCGGAAAAATATTTAGCTAGCCTCTTAGCTAGCATGCTAAGTGCTGGCTAGATTGTCCTGCGCGTCAGGAATTAAAAGTGTAGCCAACAATAACCCAACCATGGCTAGTTTCACAAGCAAACTGCAAGTAACTGACAATTATAAGCTATGCAAGTCGCCTTGTAAAAACTATTTTGTCAAGAGCGAAGCAACCGCGAAGTGTGCAAAAGAGTCAAGAGATCTGACAGCTGCCTCCGCTCACAGCTAACCAACTAGCGAACATGTCTTGTTGCTGCCCGTCAGTTTCTTGTGCACAAACTTAGAATAATTTCTAGTATCCTACACACGAGCCAATACTAAAGTTGCAAACATAAACTTACATACGCTGAAATGTAGGTGAATTGATTTTCTCCCCAAATCACAACTAGTAGAGTGTAAATTTAGACATCATCAGTCCGGGTAGAAGGGATAGTCCTCCATTATTCCAGTGACGCATGCCCAGTGTGTGTTTGTTTACATGAAGCAGGAGAGGGCAGGGCTTCCGTTCACTTCAGGCCAACCACAACGCCCTATTTCCTGTAGACCACGCCTTCTTTATATATATTATGATAATAAAAGAAAACACACCTAATGTTGGACTTTTTAAATTGTACTGCTCACTTGTGTGTTTCCACATGTAGCTCCCTATTTGCCCCCTCCAGAATCAATTCTATGGCTAGGGTTAGATTAATACATGGGTTTGCCATGTATCAATCTAGAATTTAATATGCATTATTATTATAATTATAATTCATTCAATATATTCAATATTCTTTAAATTTCTATTATTGACAAGGAGAAAAAAAGCTGTATTTAGACGATGGGACACTTAAACACTCAATTTTTGAAACCCAGGTGAAAAATGACTTTTGCACAGGGAACCCCAGACAAGCAGGGGCTCAAAGCAATGATGGGGAGGGTGACTAAGAGACAAAGTGACATTTTTATGCAGTCCTAAAACACAAGTGTACTGTGTGCAGTTTACTGATGTCATGTTACGATGATGATTTCTGGGTAAACACTTAAACTTAAGGAACCATGAAAAGCTAGACTTATATATTCTTAATAATATATATATTTATTTATTTAAACTTATATATATATATATATATATAGAGAGAGAGAGAGAGAGAGAGAGAGAGAGATTTTTCTATCAAGGAGAATGAAGTTGTGTTTAATCATTAATAATAATCCTTATCAGTGTGAGGGAGCCACACACTACCTCACAACTCAGGTGAAAAGCCTCCCACACATACTCACCATACTGTTTATATGTAGTTCCTGTTCTATCATTTTTGTCAGGGCAGTAATTATAATATATATTGGGGGGGACACATCCCCCCCAATATTCAAAGATACTCAAAATGTCCCCCCCAATATACTGATATAAAAAATATAAATAAAAGCAAAAGATTGCTTTGCTATGCTATGACAGGCAACCACACACCACCATCCAAAATAATCATTAGCAAATGCAATCATCATCATAACTTAACAAATTGCCATTATTATTTCTACTACGGCAGCAGAAGCCGTTGCTCAACTGCTGTGGGTACAATCAATGTCAAACACTGTACTGTCTCTCTATTTCATTACTTTCAGATGTATTAAAAAGTGGAAAACTAGAATGTAATATGAGTGTTACTTAGGCTATATCGCTGTTGATTGTGATAGTTTTAACGTCAACACGTCAATACGTCAATATGTAATTTTGCTTTGGAACTTACATACAATGAAACAAGAAAAGGTAAAAAAAGAAAAAACAAAGCAATGTAATACAATACACTATTAGACATTATTGTAAAAAAAAAAAAAAAAAAGTTCATCCCATGTGTTTTAGAATGGCAGGAAATTTTTCACATTCTGTGTATTGATCAATAAATTATGGGCCCAGTTTAGTTGGTAAATGCGGAACCTTTATTTTGTTATTTGTTTACTTTACTTGTATCATTCATATTAGTTGTAGTTGCTTTAACCTGTCTCTTCTTGAGGTCCACTTCCTGGTTTAAGTGCAGTGACATCATGGAAGCGCGCCCATGACATTGCTGCAAACCTTACACAGGTGTGTCCCATCAGTGGTAATTGACTTTGGACTGATGCTGCCTTTTTGATCCACCACTCCACACACACCCCAGAATAGCCGACCACCGTCTTGAATGTAAGTGTTCACCATCAAAACCTTACACTCAAAGCACGCAACATACCAAATCGCCATACCGACACACCAGGGTTACATTATTGGCCTGTGTTTACCACCTACTATCTTTTTAAATGACTTAGGCCTACTACAAGTAAAAAAGCAGATTGACAGAGGGAGTGTGTGTGTGTGTGTGTGTGTGTGTGTGTGTGTGTGTGTGTGTGTGTGTGTGTGTGTGTGTGTGTGTGTGTGTGTGTGTGTGTGTGTGCAGCCCACTTGGTCC
>CABFOQ010027451.1:23443-36006 GCA_900660455.1 Gephyroberyx darwinii | reverse complement strand
CTGTTCGCTGAGCTATGGGATCCTGAAGCCCCGGCGGACCCTGCTCAGCGGAGATGGTACGGCCCAGAGGAGTTTAAGGAAGCAGATTGTGGCATCGGCGTCTGGAGCAGCAGCAGTAGCAGCTAGCAGCTGAGGCTGTGATGATGCAGCCTGGGCATAAATGTGTGTGAATCGGAGCTGAGCTAAACTAAACTAAGCTAAACTGAGGTGGGCTGGGCTAGACTGGGGCAAGGTTAAGAAGACAGTATTGATTGTTTCTTTGCCTCATCAGGTTGCAGCAGTTTCACTAAATATAATATAAATATTGCTTTTTTTAGCAACATGAACACATCTGCTTGAGGATGCACTGATCAGGTGTGACTGGCTGATGACTGATTTGATTAAAGTAAAATTTCAGTGTAGTCTGTATTTATCAGATTGTTCTTGTGGTTGCATGACATTGCTGCCTAACCATGTAGGGGGAAAATCATCGTTTTGATTCAAATAAAGTTATGACATGCTAGAGTGAGCTTGATGAAAAAGGTTTTCATCGAGGCAGCATAGACTGCCTTCTGTCTAATATATTAAACTGTTTCTAATCCTACAGATTATGAAATTTATAACACAATGTCAGAAGTGAATGCATGTGAACTGTCAATATTTATTAAAAGATGAAAATATGAATGAATACAATAATCAAACTGTTCAGAAAGCAGTAAAATAGACACCCTCAGATACTCTTCCACTGTTATATATCATCTGTGATGTTCAATGCATTCCAGTTTTTTTGTGAGTTTTGTAATTTACCTCTTTATTGTACCCACTTTCAGTTAGTGAGTTCCTGCATTTCCCAGAATGCCTTTTGAAAGCCCCCATAGAACAGGTGTGAACTTGCTGCTGCAAGTCACGCATGCATGTCGGACAAAGCAGAAAGATGGGAGGATTTCCCATTGCTCTGACCTTGAAGTGTTCATGCATTCAACTCGTTGAGAAGCCCTTGGCTACTGCTAGCTAGCTCCATAGCAATAACACTTTAACAAGTTGCTTTCTCAACCAAACAAATGGCAGCAGGTATTATTAATTAACCATAGAGTCATCTGTGCAGAAGCATGTTTGTGAATATAACTAGAAATTATTACTTTTATTACCTTGGACTGTGTGGCAGATTTGTGGCAGCCATGTTTGACACCCTTCTATTATTTGTACCATTAGGTGGGAGATATCAGAGCCTTCGGAATTACCACTTGGAGGTTGACGTGAATGTTTTTTCCACGTTGGAAGCTCATATTTACGTTAACTCCCATATGACATGAATGCAACATCAGCTGTGGGCTTTACGTGTAGGTGGAGAGAGGGATAGCTGTAGCGCTAGCTGTTGTTGCCAGTGGAGGAAAAGGGAGTTGCGGCATCTCTTGTCACTGCATTGCATTCTGGTCTATCTTGGCTACTGTCAGAAGAGAAACTGGTATCTCTTCCTCTTCTCTGATGGATTTCTCCCTGCATGATTGTTTGAACATGTGTCTAAAAAGAAGCCCTTGCTCTTTGATTCCAAAACCTGACGTTTACCGTTGATGTATTGAATTTTTTGTCCTATTAAACTTATTCATGTTTAAGTTTATTAATTAAATTCATCACGGGAATATGAAAAATACACAACAAACAACAAAATGGACTAAGAAATAGAAGGTACATCACCAATAGCTGTTTTTGTGTTTTAGGGTGGATTTTCCGTTAAGCCGAGGTCAGACTACAAGACTGTTCAAGTCTTGCCCGACAAGGAAAGTACAGACTGAACGACCAGTCTGCTCGCCATCCCACTGGAAAGATGTTCACACTACGCAACAGGACAAAGACGGAATCACACACGAAGACAAGGGACCACACACTGCCTAATTCTGTCATCAGAGAAAAGATCACTGTAAATACAATCACTAAATAGGTGTTCCGTCATTTCTTGCTCCATGATACAGAAACCATAGTTGACATTTACATTACAAATGTACTTCGAAGTGAATTTTGTATGAGACTTCTTTTACTTAAGTTGTATTTGTTTACTTGTGTAAATTGATCCAGACATGCTGCCATTTTATACCATTTTATATGAGATTTATCAAAATGTTATATAAACATTATAACACATTATAACAACTTATCAAGTTGAAATAATCTATTGATGCTTTAAAGAACAGATGGCCCCATTCCCACTGTTTACCGTCAAATGGCACATGAACATAAATAACCAATGTAGGCCTAAAATGTGATCGGGCACAAGCGGTGTTCAGCCGATCACTGATAACCTATTTAGTAGGGGTGAGCCGGTCATGTCAGTCGGAATCTGATCCGTATCCTTAGGACAAGCCCCAATACTCGTGATCGGAAAAAAACAGAATTTGTTTAACAGCCAGTGCTGCCACTAAGAGAGGCATTAGGATATATCAGGATGAACAGCGATAGCCACCATGGCTGAACAGACAAAGAAAAGAGCGCCACCTGAAACTTCATCAACAGAAAATCCAAGGAAAAAGACGTCACAGTTTGATTGATTGACAGGTGATCTCTGGGAAGTGCAGTGCAGAAACAGCACAGCAATGACACTTTTTTTTTTTTTTTTTTAAATGAGGAACTTGAGGATTACCAATTTAAATGTGTGACTAACACACCTAGGAATAGTCCAGGGATGGGAGTCACTGTATGGATATATGTGTATGGGTAACCCTCCATCCATCAACACCATCAATCCATACAGAGTGGAAGCCAGCTCCCAAATCACGTCACACTACACAACACAAATGGTAGATAGCAGCCTGCAGACGGCTTTCCTTTATTCGGATTTACTCCTTCTCTCTTTATCATGGATGACCTTGACTGACAGGCTTGTTGCTACAGGAACCAGACTGTTGTGCTGCGGTGAGGCAGAAAGGTGTGAAATCCGCAATAAGGTGGCTCGGATTGTATCTCAACCAGTCTATCTTCACGCCACAGAACGGACACAGTATACAGCAGAATCCGCCAAAACCGTAAAACTGCCGAGGAGATGATTTGCATCTTAATAGGATTTAACCTTTCGCTGTGGTGACCCTGCCTGGGTGGTGATATAACACACACACACACACACACACACACACAGGGCTCAAATGCATGCAAGCCCATAGGCGCAGGATGGTGAAAAGGGCCTGTGAGGTCATACATTATTCAGTGTTGCACACAAGACACCCGCCCTATTCTGGGCTGGAAGCAGACAACACACACACACACACACACACACACACACACAGAAGCACACCACCAGGGTGACCAGAGGGACCGTCAGGGGGTAAGACAGAGCAGAACGGCAAGAAGATGGCAGAGAAACAATTACTTGGGGTAGTGATGAGTAGAGAATGACAATTGGAGATAGGTTGAGAGGACAGATATGGAGGTACTAACTACTAGGTACTAACTAATATACATTTTTCATCGAAATATGTTTTCAAAGCTATTTTGTCAATAGAATCAGCCACCGCATCTTATTTTGAAACTTCCTCCCTCACTGATACAATGGATCAAGTTTGTAATTCATCATGAAGTGCAACAGATGCCCAAGCATAGTTGCAATGTTTGACATATTGATATGAATCCTCCAGTTATGCTAGGCTGGTAAACCCTCCAGGCTGCAGAGAAATAAAAGTTGAGAGCTTTAGAGTTTGTGTAGAAGAAGAAGAAGAAGAAGAAGAAGAAGAAGAAGAAGAAGAAGAAGAAGAAGAAGAAGAAGAAGAAGAAGAAGAAGAAGAAGAAGAAGAAGAAGAAGAAGAAGAAGAAGAAGAAGAAGAAGAAGAAGAAGAAGAATTAACTCTGTTAATTTAATCCTGTAAAAATCGTAACGCTGGCCCGCCTCATGCAGACAACGGCACAGCTCCTCTCCCCAAAGACGAATGTGCTGTTTTGGCTGCGATAAACATGCCGAGTCTCATTAGGGCTGCTGATGGGAACGAGAGCACAGAGTATTCCTTTCTGTGCCTAAAGTTCACGCTCAAGTGACAAGTCAATTTGTCTCATTTGCAAGTGAAAATGCAACAAGGTCCAGAAATCACAGGCGGGTCATTGGTGATCACAGGGCTTTTTGTACAGTGACTTTTCTCTCAGTTGCAAATAGACCTAACATCAGCCTCATAATGAGATATATTCATCTCTCTGGGCACACGTGACCATAGTGATGCATGACCCCAAATAACAACACGACAAATGAGAATGAATTGTTCTGGCGGGGGCGTCGCCATCACAAAAAAATCTAATGGGACACATCAATCAGAAGACATGGGAGGCGATCAGATAGGATACTGCTAAATGTTCACACTGAGGTCACTGACTTAACATCAACCTTGCGTTTAGTCGCCATGGTTGGAAGAGACAGAAAAGCTGGTCAATTACGGGAGTTGACTTGAACCGGCACAACTCCGGAGTGAGATCAGAGAGGCGGGGTTCGCCTTAGGTGGCTATTAAAATGAGCCCACTGTGTTCACACTCTGAATGCTCAAGCATGCATCACACTGGCCCGCGTGGTATAATTGGCTGCGCTCTGCATGGGCACGGACACACTTAGCTGTGAAATACGTTTCATCAAGATCCCTCAAAAGAGCTTGTCGCCGAAGCTGCATTTGCACGGAGAATATGAAGTGAGTGGAGTTCCAGTCCAGTGGGCAACCTTGACTCCTCTCGTTTAATTACAAAGCCATGAACGCAACTCGGAGGAAAGCGCAAGGACAAAAGCACATAACACCGCAGAAACACCGTATCCACTTAACACTGGCCATGACGGACAACGGAAGGACCTAGAAGAGATGAAGCGCCCAGCTGCTGCCCTCAGCACTCCAGCTGTTTATGTGTGGCGTGCATGTTTACGCGCGTACATGCATGCACCTGTGCACGCATGCTTGGGCGTTCAGTGATATTCACACCCCTTGCATGGCCTAAATTCCCCTTGAACTCAGATAGCACATCTGTGCTGCCTCCCCTCCCTCGGTCTGCAGTAGGCTTTAGGATCCTGCTGATGCCTCTGGCTTCCCTCCAGAAGAAAGAAAACCTCCATGTTGCCTCTACATCACTCTGTCATTGTTATTCTGCAGTGCAACTCCCCAAGCCTGCCACCTCTGGGCCCTGCTGATCAATAGTAGAGCAAACCACATCACAAACACGCACACATAGACACAGCAAAATAAAAATAAAACTGCTTATTGAAAAACATGCTGATTGCCTCCCAAGCCCCGGCATTGCAAATTAATTTAGGACCAATTAATAAAACAATAAATTGGCCTGTGGGGATGAGTCTTCAGACAATTATTTCTTAATGGCGGGCCTGGTCAAATAGCTCATCAGTCTGCTGTTTGTTTGCCATGAGGAATAACCCAGAGCTTTGTGCTGCAGACTAACATCGGAATGCAAATCAGCGAGCTGATACAACACAAGCGCATGCTGCTGCTGCACAGTCAGCCACTGAATTTAAAGAAGAGCTATAATCCCTATTCATCACGCTTCAGACCCTCAGATTAACTCTTGCACATTACCGAACCTGCATATAGTGCCGAGTCTCAAAGCATAGTGTGTTCTGGAAGTATGACATCGAAATCAGGATTGACCTTGGATCGACTCTCACATACTAACTTCAAATGGCTTTCGCAGCTTCTCAAACCAGAGGGAAGTAAAAGAGGATATTGGGCTCTGGAGGGCTCTAATTTTGAAAAAGCCACACTCTACTTTGTGAGAAGTATCTTTCACAGCCTTGCAAATTATGAATGATGCTATGAATGAATGATGACAGATTCCTAAAATGTAGAGGGACTCAGCTCAGCCAGTAGATGGCAATGAGTCTCCCACAGGTTGGTAAAGTAGGCCCTCAATAGCCTCAGACACAGTTATATTATTATTAGCAGTAGTAGTATTGATCAATTGATCAATTAAAATGATCAATTATTAAACCCTGTTACCACTTTAATGTTTGCTTTATGGGGTATTTTAACTTAGATGCAAGTGAATCCTTCACAATAAGAGCCAGCAGTCCCTGTAACTGTCCTGTTATTGCAATCAAATCAAACTATTTTTGAGGCATCCAGCATGCACACTATGTATGAATATGCTACACATAGTATACATTACATACCATATGTAGATATATACATAGATATGTCATATCATGTATCATATATTCATCTATACCTTATAATTACAATATATGGATATACACATATATATATATATATACACACACATATACACATGCAACACACATATGCACATATACACATGCGTGCAAAACATCCTGCAACTGTCCTGTGGTTTGCAAGACACAGCCTATCCACCTAAGTTTCTTTCCTTGTTATTATCATACATTTTTGAGATTAAGCATGAATATTTTATCGAAACTTACGTCACATATAACCTGCCCCAAGAAGAAAGGATCACCGTGTGCACAGCCTCTAGCAGGTACACCAACCCTCCGTATTGAAAAAAGGCCGGTATGTAGGCACTGCTGAGGTGGTTAGAATTTGTCATCTTAATGAAATTGAAAATGAAGTCCATTTTGTTGTGTCTGCCCTTATACCAGCAAACAATGGGACATTTTGTTTGGCAGAGAGGTACATTTCGTATGTATGGGGAAACTTGGTAAATTAAGAAAGGAGTATTGTGTAAAGAAAAGGAATCGTGGTTGCTGTTCTCTTTGTATCCATCTATAGAGAATTGTATATGTGTATACATGTATGAGAACTTTTTTTGGAACTTTTTTTTGGCATTTTGCCTTTATTTGACAGTCAGCAGTAGAGAGAGAGACAGAAAGAGCTCTGATAGGAGGGATGACATGCAACATAGGTCCGACAAAGGCCGGAGTCGAACCACAGAAAGCCTGTATGAGAATATGAATGTATGGGGAATGTCTGCATGTACTGTCTTTCTTTCCTTCTTTCTCTCTTGCAGTATTTTTGTGGAGTGTAACTGGAAGTTTTGACACGAAAATGAAGAATTTGTTTGTTTTTTCATTCATTCTTTGATATTATTATTATAAGTAGTAGTAGTAGTAGGTGTAATAGCCGTATCATTATCAGCATTCCCATAGAGATATACACTATATGGCCAAAAGTCAGTGGACACCTGACCATCACACCTATATGAGCTTGCTGGACATCCCATTCTAAAACCATGGGCATTAATATGGAGTTGGACCTCCCTTTCCGGCTAAAACAGCTGCCACTCTTCTGGGAAGGCTTTCCACAAGCTTTTGGAGTGTGTCTGGGGGAATTTGTGCCCATTCAGCCAAAAGAGCATTTGTGAGGTGAGGCGAGAGGTTGGACGAGAAGGCCTGGCTCGCAATCGGCGTTCTGCTTCCTCCCAAAGGTGTTCAATGGGGTTGAGGTCAGGGCTCTGTGCAGGCCAATCGAGTTCCTCCACACCAAACTGGTCTAACCATGTCTTTATGGACCTCGATTTGTGCACCAATTAGTAGGGGTGTCCACTGACTTTTGGCCATATAGTGTAACAGAAATAACAGAGTGTGAATCTTCTATTGAGGCCTTCCAGTATAATATCAGATAAAGCTATTAATTCAATGTAATGTGAGTCTTGATGGCAGATTCTGATGAGTGATAATGTGACCAACAGCAGTCTCATGATCCTCTGATATCTTACAGACCATTTCTGTTCTCCAACCATCAGTATCTGGGAGGGAGCATGGGCAAATGCCTCTATGATGATGTCGTTCCTTACCCACCCTTCAACAGAAAAAAAAATGTTCCAAAAATTGAACGCTGTTAAAAAAATGTAACTTGGTGATGTAACTTGCATTTCTGGGTCGGTTTGGTTGTTTGGTGCAGTACTTTTCTTATTCCTGTGGAAAACCAGCCAAACGTAGCTGATGTGACATCGTGTCAAGATATTCCCAGCGCAACTACAACAGAGTTTGAACAGAACATGTTTCAGCGACCTAAAACATCAATGTTAAATGTCAAGTTTTGGTGTCAGTCCCTCAGAATCAAAGAGCAATGGCTTCTTTCTAGACCGATGTTCAACAATCACACAGGGAGAAATCCATCAGAGAAGAGGAAGAGATACCAATTTCTCAACCAACAGTAGCCAAAATAGCCCAGAATGCAATGCAGTAGCCCAGATAGACCAGAATGCAATGAAGCCACAAGACATGTTGCCTTTTGAGTAACAAGCACGACTTTTTCTCGACCGGAAAAACTCACCTTCTTACTATTGCTATCACTATCACTATCACTATTGATATCACTCTCTACACCTACACATAAAAACCAACAGGTGGATGCAACAAGTTCACACTCCTTCTCTGGGGGGGTTGTTGAAAGGCATTCTGGGAAATGTAAGAAATCGCTAGTAAAAGTAGGTTGAGGGAAAGTACATCACAACACATCAACACAAAATAACCCCTGGAATGCATTGAACATCTACAATGTCCGGTTATTAACTGGATATTAACTGGACAGCTGTCTGGCTCGCATGAAACTCTCAGTCTCTCAGGATTGTGGGTTCGATCCCCACATAGTGTCAACTATCACCTTTGTATGTCGGTTGCATGTTCTCCCTGTGCTCTGGTTTCCTCTCACAGTCCAAAGACATGCAAGTCAGGCAGATCGGAGACTCTAAATTACCCGTCGGTGTGAATGTGGGTGTTCTTGTCTGTCTATGTGTTCACCCTGCGTTCCCATTGCATGCTGGGATAGGCTCCAACCCCTGTGTGACCCTGAATAGGAATAAGCCAGAATGGAAAATGAATAAATGGAAGACCACGAGGGAGATGGGGTCATGTATTCTACAGCATCAAACGTGTCCAAACAATGCTGTGCTCCTCAGCCAGAGGGATGTTCTCCTCTCCATCAACGCAGGAAATGAGATCATGAGGCATGACGGTGAAGTCGGTTCATGGGTGTATGGACCCTCCTGTCTCGTTGTCAGCTTTTCTCTGTGCAGAGATGATCACACCATCATGCCTTCAAACCAGAACATTGCTTCCGACAAGAGCAGTGCATGATGGAGGAGGACATATTCTGTGGTATCTGGCATCATGTTTTTGTGTCTGCTAAATATCAGATCACAGGTTGCCGACATAGAAATACATCTCAGCAGCTACCGGTGATAAGAGAGGAGGAAGTAATTTGCCTAGAATTTCCTGCCATTTTTTTGCTTTTGCAACTTGAACTAGGTAGCTTCAATAAGAATATACAGAATCCTGAGATCACCAAGAAGAAGTACTTCCTGCTCATTGGTGCATTTGTTTCCATGATGCTATCATTGTCTTTGCAGAAAGCAAAGCTGCATGGTGTGGCTTAATTCCTTGAAAGGTGATAATGAAGAAAAACAGGACAGGGGAATCATTATAGGGACAGAACATAATTGTGGTGAGAGTGAAACCTAGGATTACAATGGTCATTGGGATAATTTCTGGTGAATTATAGTGAAATTGAACTATTCCTCATTTTGCTGGGGACCCCCTGAAACACCCCCAAGGACCTCTACAATCCCTTCAAGGACTATGTGTCCCCACTTTCAGAAGCACTGTCCTAAGAGCATAAGCAAGCGGACCAAAGACTGGAATATAGCATCCTGTTTTCCTTTTACATTTTAGAAAAACAGAAAATGGGACAGTTAAAACGTCACGCCGACTGCGATGTGAAGCGCTGCATCTCAAAAAGTCCTCCGTTCGAGAGGGAAGAAGCCTCGAATCCCTCCGCTTTCGTAGCGGTAAACTGCTGAATGACAAAGCACTTTATCTGTAGCTAGATAAGGGAAGGGTTGCAGCCTCCACGGAGATAGCGACGCAGCCGCTGAGGATGAAAGATAGCCTTTGTTGCCAACCCAGTTTCAGCAAGGGAGCCTGTCAACAAAGCGACTTTTGCTAGCTTTCAACAGAAGGGGGAAAAATGATTTGTCGTACCGCCTCCTCACGCTTCACTACAGTACAGTAAAGTACAGTATCATGTCAAATTCATTGTGATAACTTGGTATAATAAACAAATTTCCCATAGACCCTGTTGCTTCCTGTCCCCTCTCCCCATCTCTGGCATTTGGCTTTACTGAAGACTTTACCATGATTTTACCATGAGTCTTTCACTCCTTCTACCATCAGCCGATGCAAAACTTTAGCTCCGTTAGTGCTGGAAGAACAGCGCCCTCTTCCTGTTTTGTGCCGTAAATCGATTCAGTATATTTCCCTCCACATCCGACCCAGTGGCAAACAATGTAAAATGCAGTGTAGACGTCAATAGAGGCCACCAATCGTCTTGGTGATGGTCTCTTTGTTTAGGTTAATTATACTCAAAATGAATGTGCTAATGATTTATTGACGTTAAAGTGATACACACGGCACCTTTAATCTCACCATGGGGTGCATGTACGCAACCCACCACATCACATCTGCTTAAACTTCTCATCATTTCCACCATTATGTAGTCCAGGGGGCCACCAACACATATCACCCATGTTTATGCTTGTTGCTTTGATTCAAATTAGGTCTGAATGCGATGACGGAGCGTGATGTCGCCATCATTCAGGGTTGATTAGATGCTTTAATATGGGCACCAGCTGCTGCACACCGTTTATTTAGTATCAGTACAGGAGAGCGGAGTGTTTCTCTTCGTCTCTTCTCTACATCTACCCTTCACTCACTTTCCTTCATCGTCCCCTCAGCCAATCCTCTCTGTCGCTGCCTTATACTCTCTCACTCCTTTGGATTTATTACCACTAGCCTCTCTCTGGCTCTATCTCCCTCACCCTAGGGATTGACTGATATGGGTTTTAGAAAGGCAGATGCTGATTCATGCATAGTTGTGTGGAATGTCTTCAGAACCACTCCAGGGGCTTCCCATAGACAACCTATTGTAGTATTCCACCATGAATATGTATGCTTCATATCAGAGGTGGACCACACTGATTGGCTGATATCTGACTTTATAAAAGGGTCCGAAATATCGGACCAGAGTATATGTCGGTAAAACCCTGACCCACACCATCCACTGACCGTGGACACAGCGTTCCCACATTCCTCTTCCATTCCCGGGCTTCCTAAAAATGTCAAGCCCAGCCTCCAAGGGCCTATCTGGGCTGCGGGTGGAGGTGAGACGCTCACATTCACACACATCCCCACATACATGCACGGATGCAGATACAGAGACATACCCGCACACATAAAGTAGAGCAGTGGACCTTTCGCTAATAGCCGAGGTGAAAACAGCGTCCAAAATTAGACTAGACCAGTGTTTTCTCCGTCTGAGAGCAGGGTTGATATTTCTTTTATTCCAAAGGTCAGCACACAGGATTTTATTTCTCCTTCCTCCTCCAGCCAGCCCATTCATTAAAAAGACAATATTACCTTGACCTTTTAGGCAGCCGACATCAATTCTTGTTTTTAGTTTGATCTTGATGTAAACAGAGGGATGTCATACAAAAGGGTACGGTTTTTTCCACCTTGAAATCTTCAAACGTAATGAGTGCTTCAAAAGCAATTGCTTTGACTCCCTGCCTGACCTGCTAAACCCACAACATAACGGTCAGGGTGAAGCATCGTTATATCCCATTCCATTATCCTGCTTACGTCTCATTTCCTGCAATCGCCCACGCCTATAACAGGCTTCTATCTAGCGCACAGTCGGTACCCGCTTCCTGCCTGCGCACAGCAACAACACTGAACCATAGAACATATGGGAGAGCTCTAAAGCCTTCAACGTGATGGATGTGATATCCCGTCCGACACCATCATCGCCGCACGCTTTCACGACGGAGGCCCACCAGGCTCAGTCTTCATCTACATTTGCATTTTAATACCTCAGCAATATTTAATCCATTAGGTTTCCTCCGGGCTGGATTAGCGCAGGGTTAATTAAAGAGTACATTAGACCACTCAGATTCGTAATGAAGTGCTCTGTCTGGCCCTGTGTTGACTGTCAGGGCCTCATGCTGACCATGATGGCTGAGAGGATTCCATCCAGAAATATACTCAACGGCACATCTCCCAGAATTACCTCTTCGGGACACTTAGGCTTGAGTGATAGCTGGGGGAGTCTAGCTAATTTCCACAGATAGAAATAATCCTCAGATTGCAGGGGAAGGACGAGTCACGCTGAGCAACGTTAAATTAGTCTTCAATTTGGACTCATCCAGAGGAAAGTGGGAGCACGTCGAGGGTTAGCACTCAGTTTAGCCATTGTCCTCAGATTGGGAAAAATATCTGACCCCGGGCCCCTCCCGGGCTAACGCTCTCAGATTAGCCAGCTGTCACGAATCAGACTGACAGAGCCAAATAAACACTGCTGCTGGCCACAATTTGAACTGTGACAGTCAGTCAGTCTGGCTTAGCCAGTACAGTGGGAGTCACGTGGAGTCAAATGCATGCAGAGCACTCAAAGTTAATGAGGTCGGAACAAGTAAACTAGGAATGCTATACACTAAAATAGGGAAAGGGACAGCAAATTGTTGGTTGGTGGGGAAAAAAATCAGCATGCCACACACAAACACACACACACACACACACACACACACACACACACACACACACACACACACTGAGGAGAAATTACTTTGAACTTGGTGTCAGGCAGCGTGAA